>MU158741.1:1239929-1298365 GCA_015888305.1 Antheraea pernyi | reverse complement strand
ATTTGGCGCGTATGCCTTTACATTAACTTGGACATAAAACTGACTAAAGAATAAATAAGAACTACCTATATTGACAACTTCAGAAATAAAAGATGATTTTTGAAAATGTACGAAATATTATATAGAAGATTTGGCGATTAGGCCTATAAAGAATACATAAGAACTTACCTATATTGACAACTTCAGAATTGGCAGTATGGATTAATTCCTTCGCCTGTCCTATCGGACGAATATTATAAATGAATGAATGTATGGTTGAAAATTTGATTTTTGTAAGAAATCAATTTTTAAATAAATCAATATATAAATAAATAAATAATAAGAAATCAATAATCTCATCAAATTATCATTAACAATCATAATGTAATGATGGAGTCATTTAAATAAAAGTGAAGTAATAAAAAAAAGTGAAGTGAAGTATAATTAAGAATGCCGCGACCAAGACGAGCGAATCTTTCCCGACAAAGCCATAATGCAAGAAGGATACGAAACTTTGCAAATGAAAGGACTGAAGAAGAACAAGAAATTGCACGTGAAGAGCGCCGCGTTAGTATGGCTCGACTTCGTGCTTCTCAATCACAAGAACAAAGTGAGGCAGCCCGTGAAACGGCTCGGTTGTCAATGCAAAATCGTCGAGCGAACAACAAAGGTCAACAAATAGATAATTTTCGACGCAGAACAAGAGATTTAAAAAGTGCTGACTTGAATCGAGCAGCGTTTCAATACGATTGCAGCAATGATTACAGCTTGCATCCTAGCGTTTGCATTGGGCCAATGGACGTTGTAATACAAACGTAATTAAAAACGTTAATTAAACGTTAATTTAACTACATAATTCAGAATAAGATCATTGGAACAATGCATTCAAATCTATTGACTGAGTCACAAATGAAGATGAAGCCACCAACAATCCAATTGAATTTTTAAACTCCTTAGATGTACCTGGCTTACCACTGCACAATTTACGCCTGAAAGTTGGCTCCGTCGTAATCATGCTTCGAAACATAAACCAAACAGAACTGTGCAACGGTACGCGTTTGGTGGTTAGAAAATTGATTAACAATGTAATTTACGCGACGATACTCAAAGGAAAATTCGAAGGTGAGGAAGTCCTCATTCCGAAGATCCTGATGATCCCAACCGATATGCCGTTTGAATTTAAAAGACTTCAATTTCCGATCCGTCTTGCATTCGCCATGACCATCAAGAAATCACAAGGCCAATCCTTGAAAGTTTTTAGTTTGAATCTAGAATATCCATGTTTTTCCCATGGTCAATTATATGTGGCATGTTCACGGGTCGGAAGACCATCTACGTTGTATGTTTTTGCGCCTGATAATAAAACAAAAAATGTCGTGTATCACAAGGTACTTAACTGAAGAGTGCAACCTATGCACCAAAATACAGGAACAAGTACTCAATTTTTTTATTTGTATTTTCTAATAAACAATTTGACTTAATAAATTCCAAAATTTGATTATTGCCTTTAAGGCGGAACAGAGTTCGCCGGGTCAGCTAGTTATATATAAATGCTAACTTTCATGAAGATCGGTTGAGTAGTTTCGGAGTTTATCGAGGACAAACAACATGCCCCGTGATTTATATATATATATATATATATATATATATATTTAATTGCTAGACACAACAACCGAGTCAAGTATGTTTATTCGATTCTCTTTACGTTAATACGAGCTACGATAAAAAGAACACAATTAAGCGTTGGCTAATCGACAAAAACGCAGACCAGCTAAGCCAATTTTAAGGCGATTTAAAAAAAGAACTCAAGCTTGGGCATGCTCATGCCCGTCGACCGCATTCACTTACGTATTTACCCACCATTTTATTTAGACCTTCGGACAGCATCTTCTCACTTAGGTGTTTTTAGGATAGAGAGTTACGATTACACTGGCGTTCGTTAATTCAGTACAATTACCAGTAATTAAACTATCGTTAAACTGTCGTTTTTCCGATGAGCAACAATTTGTCACGGAGGCCGTCGGCCGCGGCACCTGCCGGTCTGAGGGAGGCATTAATTGAAAAGATAGACGCTCATAAAACTTCTTTGAAACGCCGCGGCGAAGCTTAGTAAAAGAAATATAAAACTCTATTACCTAGCCAGTGGCTGCAAATACAACCGCGGCCAAAGGAATTTGCTGAATGATAAGTATAGAATCAAAAAAATGTCTAACTTACTCCCTATCTGTATCCTCTTTGTATTAAACTAAGTAAAGCGAAAGAATAGGTACAGTGTATGATTGTTTTTATAATAGGTCTTTACCTATGAAATTGCCGTTTTGTATGAAAAAATTTAAACGTATTTTTTTCATGTATTTTTATGTTTTTTTCATGTATCCATGACGACAAAAAAGATTGAAACGCGATGAAAATGAAACACTAATCAATAAACAAATGAATACTTTGGAAAAAGAATTCCATGTTTTTAAAATAAAATTAATTTTAAATTAGAATTTTAAAAAAAAAGCGCGGGAAGCATTGAAAAGGGCGGACGCGGTTTTTTCGTTTAAATTTCATTTTAACTATTTTATGATCAGTAGTGTGTAGTTGTGTATATATTTGTGTAGATTATTGTTTCTAGTTGTTTTTTTATTTTTTTTTGTATTATTTCAACATTCAGTAGGTAAGTTCTTTTTTTTAATTATTTAGTTGTACGCCATGAACGAGCCCCCGGATCCTGGGGGCACAATACCCCATGCAAGTGAATATGTTATTGTTAAATCTACTTGTACTGTCGATAATTCACCTATGGATATACCGGACGATGTCCGATCGTATGATTCTAGTGTAGACACAGACGGGTCACGATCTCAACCAAGACCACACAAGCGTATCCATCTTCAAAAAAAATGTAGGCATTGCAATAAAAGAAAGAAAAAGAATAGTTCTTTACTTGATAATAAATTTACTGATTGCCAGTGTTTGGACTCAGAAGTTGTTTCTGAAAAAAAGATTAGTTTTTTACAACCAGCTTTAATTTCTAATCAAAATTCAGACATTATTTTAATACATAAGGAAAATTGGAGTACATTTAAGACAGCTGTAGAAAATGAAATTTCTTCATTGCCAAATTTTTCTGAAAGTATAGGCTTGTGTGCAGATGCTTTTTCCACACTTTTAATTAATACTGCAGATGTTATATTTCCCTTGAAAAAATCTTCTTCATTTCATATATCATCTCCTCCCTGGTGGGATAATGAATGCACAGAAGCTGTAAAAAAGAGAAAAGAAGCAGAGTTAAATTACAACCATGCAATGACTTCAGAAAATTTTAAAATTTTGACTTATATTATGAAAAATACCAAAAAATTATTAAGGGAAAAAAAACAGGCTGGTTGGAATAAATTTTGTATTTCGATTTCACCTTCAACTAGTCCATCAGAAGTGTGGCGTAATATTAGACGGTTTAGATGTGGAATGGATAATTCTAGCCTTTCAAAACTTCCTCCTTCAATGGCTGAAAGTTTCATGGACCATCTGGCCCCACCTACGGTGCCATTTAAAGATCAGATTACAGACGATCTATTAAATTCTATGCCACCTATTATAGGGAATAGTTCCACCATCAATAATTTGTTTTCTATCAGTGAATTAAAAGGGGTTTTATCATGTACCAAAGATACATCACCTGGGTCAGACGGTATTCTATATTCATTTCTCTCCAATCTTGGTGAACAGGCTTTAGGTTATTTTTTAGAAATAATAAACACTGTCATGATGACAGGAATTGTTCCTTTATCATGGAAATCACAATTGGTATTGCCAGTACTAAAACCTAATAAATTACCATCAGATGTATCATCTTATAGGCCCATTGCAATGTCATCAGTGTTACTTAAAGTAACTGAACGTTTAGTGAAAAATCGCCTAGAATGGTTTCTTGAAAGCCATGAATTATTTTCTAAGAGTCAATTTGGTTTTCGAAAAGGCAAAAGTACATTGGATTGTATTAGTATTCTCACTACTGATATTAGAATTGCATTTTCAAATAATAAATCCACTCTATCAGTGGTTTTGGATATTAAATCAGCATATGATAATGTCCTCCTACATATCTTAATACGAAAACTTTGTATGCTTAAAATTCCTGATTTGTTTATTAACTTTATTATTAACTCCTTAACTGACAGATTTATAACCTTGGATGGTACTAATATATCAAGGAGGCTATCCAAAGGACTCCCTCAAGGTTCTGTACTCAGTCCATTGCTATATAATGTTTATACATATGATTTGGAGTCATCTCTAAATGGAACAGTTGAGGTACTTCAGTATGCTGACGATTTATTACTGTATTCTTCTGATTATTCTATTACAAATTTAGTATCAAACGTTTCTCATTCCCTTTCACTTTTAAAAACGTGGATGGATCCAAATGGCTTGGAGTTGTCTCCACAAAAAAGCGTGGCGATTTTATTCACAAGACGCAAGACAGTACCTCATATTACACTATCTTATGAAGGAGTAGATATTCCACTTAAAAATAATGCTAAATATCTGGGTATATTACTGGACTCAAAACTTACTGGGCTTCCACATTCAGAATATATTGTGGCAAAATGTGAAAAGCTTTTAAACTTACTTAGATGCCTTTCAGGTGTTTGGTGGGGTGCTCATCCGGTTTCTATGAAGCTCGTTTATCATGCTCTGATAAGAAGTGTTTTAGACTATGGAACTTTCTTGTTGGTTCCTGGTAGTGTAGCTGGATTTAAGAGATTAGATATAATCCAATCGAAGGCTTTGAAACTAATATCTGGTGCAATGAGATCGAGTCCTATAAATGCTTTGCAGGTTGAATGTGGTGATCCTCCGTTGTGTTTAAGACGGCAATATTTGTCGGATAAATTTCTGTGTCGAATTCTACAGTTATCTACTCACTCCCTTATAGCTAAGTTACATTGTTTAAGTGGTCTCATTAGATTGTCTTCATATTGGACTTGCAAATCCCGTCCATGTTTGATTAATAGTCTCCTAAAATTGCAAAAGATAGAGGCACCAATTCATAACTCTCCTTGTCTTCCCATATTTTGTGCTGATTTTGATAGTTTGCTTTTTTCTCCTAATATCTATTTTAATTTAGACATAGGACCACATGATAAAAGTGCCAGTCCATATTTTAATTCTATAGTACATAGTAAGTGGTCTCATTGGCATCATATTTATAGCGACGCATCAAAACAATCTCGTTTTGGGTGTGTAGGTGTTGGTGTATATCATTCCCAGTACAATATTGTTCAAAAAATTAAACTGCCTCCTGAGTCATCCGTATTTACGGGTGAATGTTTTGGTTTATTTAAAGCAGTGGAATATGTGCTTCTGATGAAGTTACATAAAACAGTTATCTTTACAGATGCTAAAAGCGCATTACAGGCATTACATAAACCTCCATTCCAAAATAAATTTAATTTTCCTTTGATCATAGATATTCGTTCTAAGCTTCATCTATGTTACTTAAGAGGATATCGTATTTCTTTTGTTTGGATTCCTAGTCATTGTGGAATAATGGGAAATGAAAGAGCGGATGAATTGGCGAAACAAGCAGTGATTTGTGGTGACTTATTCCCATATAAAAATTATAGTCATGACCTAGCGGCACTGCCTAGAGTTCATCTCTGGGATTCTTGGAATGAACTCTGGGCAGTTAATAGTGGGTCAAAAGGTAAATATTATTATCGTATTCAACCGACAATACCCACAAAAAGATGGATCTATAAATGTAAGTTCGACAAGACTCTTACATCAATTTTGATACGGATGCGCTTGGGTCATGTGTGTACACCGGAACATCTCGCTAAACTTGGAATCATAGAAAGTCCTACCTGTAGTTGTGGTTACGAAGTTGGTGATTTAAACCACCTTATTTTTTCTTGTAGTAATTACGATCACTCTGTGTTGTTTAGTCAATTATTGTCCTTTCATGTCCCTTTACCTACTAATATAACTACCTTACTTCATACTCTTAATATAGACATTTATCATGCACTAGTTTCATTTATGACGAGAAATAGTATCAGAATTTAGCGCCTTCTTTTTTCCTACAACAGTTACATTGCTACTGATCCTTTTCAAAATTTCCTGTTTTTCTCTTTTTTTTTAATTCGAGATGTTTTCCCTAACTTTAAAATTTAGTAGTACCTTACTATGTACTTTTAAAACAAGACACTGGCAGATGCGGCAGTCACGCTTTGCCATAATTAAGAAAAAAAAAAAAAAATTAGAATTCTTAGCCAAACAAAAATAATTTTGATTTGAAATGGCCAGTACTGCAGAACGGCAATTTCATAGGTAAAGGCCTATTATGATATTCTGATAATTTTCTTTTTTTTATTTTAGCTCGGCAAAATTACTGCACTGTGCTTGATGGTAAGCACAGTGCAATTCATACAAAACGGCAATTTCATAGGTAAAGACCCAATATATGAGTCGAGTCTGACAAAATGCGCTGCTCTCAAAGATGACTTCATATGGGCTCCCCAAGAAACTACGCAATTGTACACTATGCATCGCCGGTCGCCACTGTCATGCCGGCCTGCGAAAAGCTGGATATGCACAGGCTAATCCCGAAACGCGACCCGCAGAAGCGAATCACTATGACGGGCTTTTTCGCCATATACATGGTTCGCCATTGCCTCGTTCGTTATTCAGCAGGGTGCACCACGTGCAGGTGAGGTTGGCTTGGATGTCCCAAGTCTTAAATGTTATTCAACACCCCCCCCCCCCTTACACCTCAAATATAATAATACATACAAGGGGCCATTCAATTATTATGTAAGCACTAAAGGAGAGCTTGTATTCGATTTACTTATTTTTGATGACATAAGGGATGGGGTTTCTGTATATTTAGGTCTGATATTATGTGAGTCGTACGGCAGGTATTCACAGGGCTATCATCGTCTTAGTATCGAATGACTATAAGTAAATTCCTCTATAGATTTTAAATTCCTTGAAGACTTGTTACCTGCTGACCATGATTCAATAAGGAAACCGGGACAGAACTAAAAATACTTACTTATATAAATGTTTACGTAAGTATATTGCTTATATTTGCTGACTTTTGTTTACTTTTGCTGACTACGGGAGGGAGCAGTCAGAAATTACAAAACTTCTACTTATTTAATAGGTACTTGGACAACGCCTTAAACACTAGCAGCCACCTGCGACATCGTCTGTGCGTGCGTCTTCATAAATAAGTACACCTTACCTTAAATATATGTAATTGTAACAGTTTACACAAAGTTTGCTGAAGTAGCTCTCAGAGAATTATTCCAAACATACTTTTTTTCTTTCTTTTTTTTATGTCATAGGTGGCAAACGAACACGTGGGTCTCCTGATGTTAAGTGATCACCACCGTCCATGGACACTAACAACACCAGAGGAGTTACTAGTGCGTTGCCACCCTTTGGGGGAAAGGATTAAGGGAGGGAGAGGGAAAAGAGCGAGGAGAGGGGAGGGGAGGTGGGCTTCCGGCGCTCTCACTGACCGAATGAAACGAAACGCAACAATGCAAGCACTGTTACTTCACGTCGGTTTTCTATGAGAGGGTGGTACTACCCCGGCCGAGCCGACACATTCATGCTGAAACCAGTAGTAGTTTCAGCGTGGCTCTACCACCATAAAAACTTGATATGTAGTTATGTTTTGGCAAAAATTAAACAATAGATTGAATCGTTACATTTTATAAAGAGCTAATCCAATGTGAATCGTTTATATAAGATGTTTAATTTTGTAAGATATCCAGTTTTTATACACCGATATCGAAGTAAAACTTTTGCCGTTCTTAAAGTTTTTAGTTCTTTTTTTATGATCTTCATATTTTACGGGTACAAAATTTGAAGATCTTGAAATATAACATAAAATATTAGCAAGGGCTAAAAATGGATTTAACTTAATTTGAAATGTAACGTCTCTATTTATAAATGCACCATTTTATTTATACTAATATTATAAAGAGGTAAAGTTGTGACGTGAGTCTGTGACGCTGTGGCGTTGTAAGGGGTAATCTCGGGAACTACTAAACCGATTTAAATTCTTTTACCAATATAAAGCCACGTTATTTATGAGTGCCATAGGCTACATATCATCACGCTAAGACCAATAGGAGCGGAGCAACAATAAAAAATATTTTAAAATCGGGGTATTTTTTCCTTTACAGAGCTTCCGCTGCGTCTTATTCCAAAATAACTATTCCACGCGTGCGAAGTCGCGGGCAGAAACTATTAACTAATAATATTATCTATAATATATACTAATATTATAAAGAGGTAAAGTTTGCGAGATTGTAGGGGGTAATATCTGGGGAGTCGGAGAAAAATGGTTGAAGGAAAACCTTTCTTACGAACGCTGCCTTAATTATGAGATATATATATGATTGAGTTCTAGAGAAAAGTTGTAGCTTGATAATGCCTATTACCGCCCAACAAAATGGGCACGGGTCGTCTAGTTCTGATATAAAAGCTTTATGAAACTTCATTTATTAGTCTTCGAGTGAAAAGATAACAGGTAGGGTACTGTAGGTGATAGAGCCATGCTGAAGCTATTATTGGTAATTCAGCGTATTGGTAATTCAGCGTGAATGGGTCGGGTCGCCCGGGTAGTACCACCCAACCCACAGAAACCGACGTGAAGTAACAGTGTTTGTATTGTTGCGTTTAGTTCGGTCAGTAAGAGTGCCTCTCTAGTAGTAGGGTAGTGCCCTACCCTAATATGCATCAGCAAATCGTGTCGTACAACACATCGTATTGTTTTAAATAATGGCCAAGTATCCAAGAAATGAATGTAAAAAACTAATCGAAATCAAACCAGTAGTTTTTGCGTAATGCGCGCACAACTGGACATCTCTATCATTAACCGACTTCAAAAAAAGGAGGTTATCCATTCGACTGTATTTTTTTTAATGTTTGTTACCTCATAATTTATATCAACTGCTTACTGTCTCAGAATCAATAAATGTTATGTTACCTTAGTAGCTGAAATAAATTCAATTTTTTATTAAGATAAAATGAATATTCAAACCAAATTAGGTTCAATAAAAGTACAAAACTTTAAATAATGATATACGAACAATAAAAAAATCATCGAAATCAGTCAATCCCTTCTTGACATATAAATAAAAAATTCCTTTCCTTGCAAGATGTATGTGAAAATCAATTTTCGTCATAATTTTTTTCTTCCCGATTTTTGAACTTCTTTTGGCGTGTTAGGGAAAAATGATGAGAGTAAATTTTTACGATGCGCGTGCATACCGCCACGAAAAACCGACACCCTGAAGTTAGCTATAGTCAACATTTTGATTCTTTGTATTTGTTGTTTTTATGTCTTTGTATTAAAACTTTCAATGTATTAAATACCTTTTTTCTATTGTTAGTGTCGTTTTTTCTACAAACGTAGAATAAGGCAAAAGATAAATTTTTGAAAAGATTTTTATCTTGTTACGCCAAGAAGTAAACTTCTAACGCGTGTACATAAGTACACACCCACTTTTAAAAAAATATTCCTATAGTTATTCTGCTATTCGGGGTAGAGGCAAATTAAAAATTATAATAATCGGTCCAGCAGTTTTTGAGTTATGAATTGTGTAGTTAAACCGACTATGTTTTATATATATAGAGGACAAATATACAGCCTTAGTTGTGATTTAAAAGTGAATACGAATCACAGCATTAATATAACCCTATAATACGAACTATGTTATCAGCAGATATGCATATTTATTTTAATTTTCAGCCCAAAGTGCACATAACAAAACCCTTCCGATTTTATTACTTCGCAATTGGGGAACAACTGAGTTTTTGTTAGTCATAAAATGTATTCCCAATAACAAAAGACTTTAGACGATCATAATATAATTTGGGCAATATTACCAGAAATATTTACCGTTATAAACGTTCGCCTAAAGATTTGAACGACGCAACTTTTTTTGTTGCAAAGGACCACGATAGTTAAAAGAGGTGAATTTGGAATTTTAATTGCTAAAGGGTTTATGTTTTTAATTCTTTTGTATCTCTTTAAGAGGTAACGGTTACAATTTTTATAATGAAATCACAGTTACTTCGATCGTGGTATTATGGTAACATTTTTCAGAACTTCGTCTGTGTAATGCCACCCCTGAACTTGCTGACATGCCAAGTTGAGTGCCCCAAGCTCATGCCGAAATAGCTTGGTAAAACTGTAAAGGCCCGTCAGACCAACAGGGACTAGCCAGTTTAAAAAAAATTGAGATAGTCATAGGAAATCCTGACCGATGTGAAAACTCAAACCAACAAACTACATTATGAATCTGAATTATTTAATTAAATTCCATAATTTGCAAATTTAAATTATTAACATTAATCTGGTCATTAGCTTCTACGACTTTGATGAACTATGAATATCAAAAATCGATATAAACCCTTTAAAAACTAATGACGACACATTTTGCATTCATGCAAATAGTTATATAAAAACAATCTTCAAGTACATGTTATCTGCAATTTCATATCTTTTTAATTCACACAGCTATTCTTTTTTTAATTTTTTTATAATCGTTTTATCAAAATACTTCCTGAGTTTAAAAAGTTATCGCCTCACAATCTACTGTACCATCTATACAACTCACACGTTACGTGTGGCCGCGCAGCTTGGTGTAAAATTAACTATAGTCAGCGGCTTCAAAGGCGCCGACCGCTTTGTTCCCGCCGCCCATTGTCTCACACGCGGTGTATTCAATGCTCTTAATTTTGTGTTGTCATATTAAATGTTTATTACCTTAATTTTGATCATGGATATGCGATTATCGACTTTATTCCATTGTAATAAATCGGATATAGTATCTACCCTTTTTTTAATTAACACGTACTATTTCCTCCGAGGTATATATTTCTTTATTCAAAATTTGTTTAAAGGTGAACCGTATTTCATTGGGATACAGCTGTAAGTTATTTGTAGGTGGAATATGTGAGCGGAAGTGTTAAAAGGAATTCTAAACAGAGATTGATATTTGATACGTGCCTTTGATTGTCTGTTTAGATCATAGTGTAGGGCCGTAAAACCATGTTTTATGTAAATGGACATTTTCCGTTGTGTTTTTAGACACATGATAAATTATATTCAGTATATTTATTATTGTAAAAGATAGTACTTAACTGATGACATTATAAATTTGATAGATTTTTGACTGACGTATTTTATTTATTTTCGTTCGAAACAGTTACGAGACATAATTAATCAATATACTCAAGTTTTTAACATACATTTTTTAATGACATTTGCAGGTGTAGATCACAGGGAAAACCCATTCAATCGTCCCATTTGTCACAACAAATATACGTTGAAATTAACTGACAAATGCCAGTGTAATACAAAATAACCTAAAAATGGCACAACACGGAAGTCGCAAAAGGAACATACGTTTACATTATTTGGTATTTTTGACATTCAACGAATACATTGACACTGGCAAATGCTACTGAAGAGTCAAAACAAGAAAAAGATGAAGACGTTCAACAAAGAATATATTGTATATATTATTCCAGTATATATAATAATTTGCATACTTCTTAATTATAATCTTAAATTCTTAGTACTTATAACCAACTGTTTCTTAAAAGCTAGATAAAGGATTTACTTTGATTATAAATTTTATTGTCTATTATATCTATTATTTGTATGAATTAATTTTCAACATTAAATTTATTAAGTACAAATAAATAAAGCCAAGAAACTGAGCAGGAATCCATAATATTGCTAGCTCCGGAAAGTTGACCTCCATTTTTCACGTAAAAAAATGAAAATCTGTACAGGGTATGCCCGTCGATTGCAAAGTTATGTAATATTTAAAATCCGTGGGCCAGCGTCCGTAAAAAAATTGAAAAATCGAAAATCTCAAGGTGAATTCTTGAAGTACGCCGTTTGCTTACTACACACATGTTTTACTTTTTTGAAAAGTAAACTGGTAAGGGGTGAAAATATGGGAAAAGATTTTTTTGTTTTACTTCATATTAATCTGATTTGTTAACATTCTTATACTATTTTTGGGTTAATAAAAATTAAGTGATATTTGTCAAAACCCTTTCTCTCTCTTACATGAGATTAAGTGAATTTCGACTTGACCATTTCCTCCAACTCCCTCTAAAACTCTGACGTAATTAATGGACGCTCCCTAACCGACCCGACCGAGATGGTACACTTTCGTTCACCGTTATGCGCCTAAAGAAGTGGTAACTTCAAAAAATAACAGAACCATAAATATACCAATATGCACACTAATAAAACGAAAACAAAACATGAAAAATCTAACAATAATGGCGGTAACACGCATGTGTCATTTTCTCACGTCATCACATAAACTTACATTTATAAAATTTTACAGCCCGAAAGACTTTTACTGAGAGAGATACCGCGCCGCGACGAATTCAACACTCCGCTACATTGTCAGTTTTACAATGACCCATTGTGTATTAAAACGTGTAAAACTTAGCATGACAATGTTGTAAGATTTAGAGAATATTGCTACAGTCGGCGCTTCGGATTACCATGGACAAATTATAAAAATCTAGATTTAAAAGTGGAAATATCATGTTATTCACTTTATTTTAATGAAGGGTTAATCGTCTGTGTGTAGATTAATCTTTATATAACTATATAAAATAGCTTCTGCCCGCGATTTCGTCCGCGTGGAATATTTACTTTGCTTTAACGGTAACTTAACGTAAACTAGCGAATTCGTTTACGTAAGGTGAAAATATTTTTAAATAATACGAAAGTTAATCCCGATTTTGAAACATTCTTCATTGGTGCTCCGCTCTTATCGCTCTTAGCATGATACATAACCTTTCTCGATAAATAAGTTATGTAAGACTAAAAAAAACTTTTCAAATCGGACCAGTAGTCCCTGAGATTAGCGCGTTCAACCAAACAAACAAACTCTTCAGCTTTATATATTACTATAGATTAGTATTAGTATAGAAGTATAGATTATATAATTCTTCTGTTCATGTGTATATGACTGAACTCCTCTTAAACGGCTGGACAGATTTGTGTGAGTTCAGATGGATTCAAGAATGGTTTATATTCGCAATTGGAACCGGTAGGTGGCGCTGCGGTTGACTTTTAGATGTTTCTTTTTATTATCGAGGCAGGACAACGTCCTCCAGACCCGCTAGTTTTATACAATTCCCGAGCAGATTTCGAAATTGAGTCCGGCAATAAGGAATTATTGTACAAGCCAATATGGAACGAACGAGAAGCATTAAGCACAGATCTGATACTTTCGTTTCGAACACATTCGATGAGCCTCTAGAACTCTGACAGAATAGTAATGGAATTTTACGCATCATAAAAGATAACATTTTGGATGGAAAGTATCCTGAGCGTAATCTTATTCCTTACAGTTAACCGTAATATCATGAATCCAGGGTGACTTTAACGGATGTAGCAAAACGAGAAATAGTAGTAGTGAGTTAAGAAACAGTGGTGTTAGTTCTAAAATAGCACAATTTCTTAGCCGCCTTTATAACCTAGAAATATTATCATAACATATATCAATATTTAATCACAAGTCCCTTGTAAATAAACATCTGATGTTGTAAGTAACATTTTATGAATTTTTGTTTTGATGTTTGTCGTCGGGGCTCCTGTAACTCCTGTACCGTCTATTATTGATGCTGCGGTAGCTATAGCTCTGTTGTAAAAATACAGTTTTTTTTTATATTTCGCCTTATTCTTCGTTTGTAGAAAAAACGACACTAACAATAGAAAAAAGGGATTTAATACATTGAAAGTTTTAATACAAAGAAATACAAACAACAAAAACAAAGAAACAAAATGTTGACTATAGCTAACTTCAGTGTGTCTGTTTTTCGTGACGGTGTGCGTGCGCATCGTAAAAATTTACTCTCATCATTTTTCCCTAATGGTTCAAAAGAAGTATAACTTCAAAAACGAAAAGTACGTTAAATACAGGTTTAAAGATAGTCTGTCTTTCTTACTATACTATATTTTCTTACTATGAGTACTGTTTTAATCCTGCATTTTACGCACGTATTAATTTAATTTTGTTTACTATCTTCTTATAATAGAACCGCATCCTTGTTAGAGGATACAGGAGTTACAGGAGTCCCGACGACAAGTTCAAACAAACAGTCGTAAAATGGTAGTCATAACCTATTTTTTATTTTATTTAAAAGGAGCTTATTTGAACGGGTAATTAAATAATAATCGAAATTATAACAATATTTCTAGGTTATAAGGATGGCTAAGAAATTTTGCAAGTAACAACACGGTACGGCACGAATTTCAAATACAGGTCTTACTATGATGTTTTTTTTTTAACTCTAGATACTATTTACAAAATTTCCAGGACACTTTAGAAAGTCCCAACAGCCGGGATAAATCCTAGGAAAATAGGACGATTGGTAACCCTACGATATCTGGACACACGGTGGGTTTTTTTTTTATGTCATAGATGGCAAACGAACAGGTGTGTCACCTGATGTTAAGTGATCACCACCGTCCATGGACACTTACAACACCAGAGGAGTCGCAAGTGCGTTGCCACCCTTTTGGAGGAAAGGTTAGGGGAGGGAGAGAGAGAGGAGAGAGAAGAGGGGAGGGGAGGTGGGCCTCCGGCGCTCTCAGTGACCGAACGAAACGCAACAATGCAAGCACTGTTACTTCACGTCGGTGTTTCTATGAGAGGGTGGTAGTACCCCGGGCGAGCCGGCCCATTCATGCTGAAACCAGTAACAGCTTCAGCTTCAGCGGCTCTACCACCATGAGGGTTGAAGTACCATGTCAAATTAAATTGTAATTTTACATGTTCTACAAGAATTCTTCTTCGAAAGAAAAGATGATTGTTCAGTATAAGAGCATTCGAAGTTCGCTTCGTAAAATGCTAGCTCGGATTCAACAGATCGGATTATTCGTTTCAGGAAAACATTGTGTAAGAACCATACTTGTTCCGACATAGCACTTTATCTTTGTGATCCAACAACATTATGCCATAATATTAACTCTCTCCGTATATTGTCTAAAGTATGTGATTAAGTATTATCGATTGAAGACCTAAAAGGGATTGGAAGTCATACTTTAAGTAATAATAAGGTTTATTTCTTATCGTCCCATATTAATATAAAATAAAATTCCCCTCCCAAAAAATCGCTCCACGCGGCTAAAGAAGTTTTCACTTAAAAGAAAACGGCATAATATTTTAAATACTTGAAAAATATCGTGATCAATAAACGAGCGCATGAATAATGTATTATGGCGTTAGTTTGTCACAGGTTGAAGTGGGTTCTAATGGTGACAGAATAGGGCGGTGGAGGGACGTTAAAGTACCCCACATCACGCTGTCGGGAGTTAAACAGCGTCTGTATTGTTAATTTAGATCCCAAAACAAACTCTAGAATGAAAATAAAATCAATTAGTTGTTGGATATTGTAATTTTTAGGGAGCGTTATACGTACGTAAGCTTAGTTTAGCTTAGATAGATTTGCGGTGTTGCAACCAAGGTAACAGGCCAAGCGAAGGTTCTGCCAATGTAGCACCCTTGAGCTTGTAGCCTAGGGACGAAGTGCCTTAAGTGATCGACTTAATAGTCCGGTGACTGTGAAGGTCCTTTAGGCCAATATCGTAGTCAGTTCGAACAAGGAGCGTTGAAATAAAACTGGGGAATACGTTGTGCCGATTTAAAGACACTATGTTTTTATTTTTGGAAACCAATCTTCTAATAGATTATTATTGCCACTGTCCAATAATTAATGGTAATACAAGTTTCTTGCGATCATCTCAAAGTTTCAATATTAATAAGATAGTGGCCGTCTTGTTAGACCTTTATAAGTAGAATTTGTGGCATCTCAGGAACCATACTTTGGTATTATTTCCCATCCACTTGTGCACATTAACCGAATTATATTTACATAAAACATTACCAATATTACAAAATATAGAGCGAAATAACACAAGATTATGTGAATAAAATATAAAATCCACTACATGGACATTCTAGATCTCCCGCCAAAATTTCTCGAGACACTACATTGACAGTATAAATATATTGTTTTTAAATAGCAGACACGCTATGGGTTTCAGGCTAACAGCAACGTCCGTGTATGAGTTCTTATAACAATCGATTTTTTGTTATAAAACTAGCCAATCCAAGCCACGAGAATTAGTAACTTACAGGAAATATCGCTTCATTTTCTGAAAACCTTTATTGTTCAGATAAATCCGAGTTAAACAGACGATATTCGTGACAACTTCACATGGCGATTAAATTATTACGCTACGACGAATAATTTGTTTTATAATTTAGTTCGAAAGTGTATCATTTGTTATAAGTATTTATAATACAATTATTCTAATCATTTCTTATTAAATGCAGGCACCGATCAGGCATCAAACATGATATAATGGTTCACCCTAAAAATCCTGTTAGAAACAAAACAACGCAAATATAGACAAACAGGAACAATATAATCAGTTATTTTAAATGCAGGAACGGTTCAGTGAGGCAACTGTGACCGTGTGTTACAAAGAACACTGCGTCGTCGCAGCGGGAGACTGCATTAACACCTAGTAGCGCAGCGTGGTGCCTCACTGATCAAGTTTTTTGTTACATTACTTGTATTTCATTGTTTATGTTATTTATATTAGTCGATTAAACACACTATACTATAATAAAGGATTTTTTTCCACCCAAGGATTTCTTTATGCGATCGTTCGACGGTCGCCACCATCACCAACCATTTAAAAATCTACAAGTTTGGTATATATTCAGAAACATGATGCATTAGCGGCCAATCAATCCCAAACGGAAGTGTAAAGTAACATCACTATAATATATAAGTAAAGAGTCTGATACTAGTGCTAATTTAGTTCGATTCGTGTTTAATTTAAGGAAACAACCCAAACCGAAGTTCGGCCACTCTGGCACCCTTGAGCTTATTGCCATTCGGCTGAGTGTTCTAAGCTCTCAAATCAAATCAAATCAAAAATACTTTATTCAGTTTAGGCCCTAATAAGGCACCTATGAACGTCAAAGGCTACCACCAGTTCGGAAAACAACCCAGTCATCGAGAAGAACCGGCAAGAAACTCGATCGGGTACATGTGTTTAACATATATTTCCAATACATCATAGTTTTTTTCCTTTTAGTGGATGCACAAATATGAGTCAATTCCAGCCATCACTATCGTTCACTTACTGATCCACTCTATAATATCCTTTTGACACTAAAACACGTTTGACGTGGCGCTTAAATTTACAGTCCGGCAAATCGGTAACATGCTTTGGGACTTTATAGTAAAACCTAACACCTAACCTAACCTAAAAAACTATTATTGGTTTTGCTAAGTCTGGAACATAGGACGACCAGTTTATTACAGTTTCTAGTATTTAGATTATGCCGATCTTTTACTAAATTCAGTTTTTCAAAGTTTCTCGCCCTGAAAGCCCGGTGAAGCTGTGAAGGCCAGCAGCGGTTGTTCATAAAAAAAAGCTAGTGGTCATTTTTCAGTTCGGAACAGTCAAGTAAAATATATATAAGTCACTGGGGTATACTGTGTTTTTGCACGATCCGTCGTTCCGAAACGAACTGCTCATAGTTTTTATGCGACAAAGCTTTGCCGTCGGCATGCATTCCTACTAAATTGAACCCACATCGTCCTGTGACCATGTGTTCTCGTATTTTGTAATGGACATATTATTATTTTTTTCCTATCGTCATCGTTAACTAGATGAACGCCTGTAACTGCTGTAGTTAGCAACAGTGTTGCAGCCGCTAGCGATCACCGCCGGAAACATTTTAAACAATAAATATGTGCTGTAAACAAGGAGACATTACTATAAAAGACCTATAGCCCTAATATCTTTACATAGTATAAAATGAAGTCGTTTCCGCTGTCTGATCCATTAGATCTTTGAAACTATTCAACGGATTTTAATATAGTTTTCAGCAATAGATAGAGTGATTTAAGAGGAAGGACTATATATATAATTCATACATATTATATTACAGAAAAGCCGATAACCTCAAAAATTTGTAATGTGATGTCGTAACAAACATATTTTTGTGCGCTTAAATCGCAAACTCTGGCTAAACCTTATGAAATACATCAAATTAATGTGGTACGGGATTGTATATCTTAAAAAGATCTATAAAAAAATCCGTGATGGTATATATTTATCTGTAAAGGATAACAGTAACCATTTTTATCTTTTTACAAAAATAATTATGTCTTATTTACCAAACTGTTTTATATAATACAGTATTATTCCTTATCTAATTGAATACATTACAAGCTTTGTACATGTCATGTAGATCGAAACTGCCTTTAACAGTATTTCATTAAAATAAATATCTACATAGCACCCGTGCAAAGCTGGCGCGGATCGCTAGTATAATATTAAAATAATACAATATAGTACAAAACTAAACCCTGCTAAGGAAGCGTGAGTTTATATATAGATGTATGTTGTGTGAACACTGAACACTGAAGAAGTATATGGAATAGTTAAAAATTCTCTATAAACATCGCGAATAATTTCGCAGTAACAGATAAAGCAGTGTGCGTTCAAATTTCATCGCTCTTAATAAACTAATAGCAACTAAAAATACCACATATCAAAATGTCACCTTTTCTTAAAACATTTTCTGTGTCATAAATCAAATTTTAATTGCATTCTTCCACGCATCATATGAAATCATATGATATTTCTATTCTCGATAAAAAAAACGTAAACTATGAGCAACAAAGGAAAAATCTGTTTGAGAATTACAATCTCAGAGTATTGTAAGGTATAGATCTATATCCATCCAATTTAATTTACTGAAAACTCAATTTAATTACATACGGGTGCAATTTTTTAATAATTCCATTATCCTTTATTAGGCCGTAAAAGTATTACATGAGTAAAATGTTTGTTTAAATTTTGGACCCTCTCCCTGTTCAGCAAAAGGAATCAATTTTTTGTGAATTACAAAATTTCCTATCATAATTGTATGATTTCTTTATTGTTTACTTTATTATGTGAATATAAATAAGCTCACATTAAAATTCAAGCCTATCGAAATTTTTTAGTATATTTTTTATAACGAAAACGATTCATATTAATTACATTAGCAGCTGCCAGCAAAAACGTTGACAGTTTATGTACTGCAGTCCCAATCTGACACTCGTTATATTTTCGCCAATTTAAATAATATCATTCATATATATTAATACGTGAAGCCTAAACTTTGCATCCCTTTTTAACGGAATTGGGCGAACGGATGGACGTGAAATTTGGCATAGTGAAAGAAAGTGCAGAAAGCTATTTATTTTATATAAAATGCATTAGAAGTATATTAAAATATGCATTACTCACACTACTGCTTCAATTTTCCACAACATATACACACATGTAAATAAAAAATATATTTTGACATCTGTCAATAAAGGACTTCAAAGAAGGTTGTGAATGAGGTTGCTATGCTCGTCTGTATATGTTATTTTACTCTTACGTTACAATTACCCTTTTTCATTCTACATTCAACAATGATATTATAACATACAACTATTATTATAATATTTATCCCTTTAAAAATCAATGAACTATGGTCGAATGTCAACCACTGGGCGCCCACTTTATAGATCTTTGTAAGTGTAATCTACCTGTTATTGTAATTCATTCACTATATTACTGTTATCTATATATACATGTAATAAGAATGTAAATCAAACGTATCTGTACGTTTCGGTTTTCGTGAAAAATATATATATATATTTTTTTTATAGTAGCACGGCAAAATGTCTGCGCTGTACCTGATGGTAAGCACAGTACAATCCAAAAACAATGGCGACCACCGAGTGATACACTATCCATCGTTATTATATTTTATATATATATATATATATATATATTGCAAGTGTCTAGGAATAAGTAACAAAAATACATTTCAATCATTTTTAGAAATGTTTGTCTGTTTGTATGAACACGCGTCACTGCTAAAGTCCACTATAAAACCTCAAATCATATCGTCGGGAGTAACTTAGTCTTTGTTTCATAAAAATCCGCCCACTCATAAGTTATTGTCATTTGAATGACGGGACGGGGTAAGTACGAGAGAAAAGTTAATACGTAAATGGACTTAATACATTCAAATGATTTTATTAATAACTGTTTTTTTTACATGGGGTTTTTTTTTTGAAGAAGGGCACAGCTAGCGTTTTAATTAAACCCGTTCAGTTGTTTTTACTTTAAGAGAGTAACGAACATCTATCTATCCTAAATCTTATTTATAGTATTCATATAATTACTTATAATTATACTATAATTATAGCTGAACTATCTTCCATTTGTGTGTCCCACCCCCCCGGCAACAGCTCAAACCTAGGTCCGTTCCTTCGGCGTAGAGCCCCTGAGTACGCTGCCCGTACGATACAGTGACACAAAATTTTATATCACTGCAACAACATTACACATATCACCTCCACACACGTGCACGCACACATGCTTACAAAGTAACAGTGAAAGTGGAAAGGTTTTTTTTTTCCTTATCAATCTGAAATAGTTTAAAAAAAATTATCCGACTCAAAATACAATAAGAGTTGTTGAGGTATGTATGTTTGGTACACATATATGTTTCAATAATTCATATATTAGTATGAATATGTTGGGAAGCCAGGAGTTGCTCTCGCGCATTAAACTGCCTAATAAAATAACTACCACCTTGGTAGGTCAATAGCGTAGTCAATTCGAAAAAAAAACCTAAGCCTAATCTATCCCAATCAACTATCTTGTTTATAGTATTTTTATAATTATATCTAAATTCACTTCCACTTGTATTGATTATCCAAAATAAAACAAGTAGATATTTGTTATATTCACTTAAAGTGAGCATCCATACTTTTTTTTGTACATGGCCACTCTATCTGCTACGGGGCTATGTACAGCGAGTTCACTTTTTGTCTCCCAATTTCAAATACGCTTAATTCTGTCTGAGACCTCAGGGCTCGCCAGTCCCGTGGTAATTGCCCCCCACTGCACGTTATAACTGCCGAAATTTTCGCTTTTTATCGCTGCTTCCATTTCTACATCAATAATTCGGTCAAAACTCGTTCGGAGCCTTCAAAAACCGGCAAGGCCGAAAGCCGCTTACATTCAAAAACATATACGGCACCAGTTTTCGTTATTGATCTAGATATTTATATACTTTCGTTTATAAACATGAACATTACGCTACAGTCATTTACACTTTTAAAATTCATAGGAAACTTCTATGCCAAATAAAACAAAGTCGAAACAGTCAATGCCGACAGAAGGGAAAACTCAAAAAAAAGAAATATATACGTTCTTTCTAACATTTCTAAGTTAATTATAGTATCAATTTGTATTCAATTTAATAATTTGTAAATTGAAATTATTATCATTATTCTGGTTTTCACATCTGTTG
Organism: Antheraea pernyi; assembly: GCA_015888305.1. NCBI lineage: Eukaryota > Metazoa > Arthropoda > Insecta > Lepidoptera > Saturniidae > Antheraea > Antheraea pernyi. The sequence continues at coordinate 1,276,937 of MU158741.1, read as the reverse complement.
GCATTGCAAATAATGATTATATACATTTTTATACAGTTTAGGACTTAATTAAAGATATAATGGGCTGCACAGTCACTATACAAAATATAAATATTAGATGTACACAGGCTGATATATTACGTGTCGCTAGTTTGACGCAAGTTGCGCAAGCGCAAAACGGTCGATCACGTTTACTAGCATGTCATGACGCGAAATCATAAATTTATCTCCTGCGAAAAGAATACCGTTCAACGCGCCTAAAGAAGTTATCACTTTAAAAATTTGACGTGTGATTCCGGCGACTATGGAAGTTACGGTCAAAATGTGTACAACACTACTTGAACTGATATAGTTCTACTGGGTTTGCACGTGTTTTCTATGCAGTAAATGGTTATATATATACATACATATTAAAAAACTCTTTACATATATACAGAAAAGAATAACCGTATAAGCTTAATGAGATTCGTTTGCATATCCAAGGTGCGGGCCGTAGCTGGAGGGGGTGGGAGAGCCATCGTGGGGCAATGCCCTATCTTGAAACCACAATGCACCTACCTTAAAAATACCAAAAACTAAGATAAATTATTATAATGAAATCGTTTGTTCATAATTTGAGATAAAAAAAAATTGTAGTTGTAGCGATGGTATTTAAACTTTTCGGAACATACCACAGTTTGTGAGATTCAAAGGCAAATCAATTATGATATTTTTTAACTTCCGCCATACCTACCTACTACTACTACCTACCTACGGTAGGCCTCAAATTCGACTCTAACTACAGCTCTGATCCAAGGCAACAGTCCAAGCCGCATTTCCGCACTTTGGCACCCTTGTACTCGTTCTCAAGAGGCGAAGTGCCTTAAACGCTCGCCTTAATAGTCCGCTGAGGCTGTCAAGGTCCTTCAGGTCAATACCGTAGTTAGTTCGAACAAAAAACTATCTTGCCTGATTTGTGTTATGAGACTGATGTCACCAGTCAACAAAACTGGTATCAATATTCAATCGAAGTGATCGGCTTCCTGCGCCGAACAATCGCTTGATATCTGCATGTGCGTTCAATCGAGCCGCTCGCCGCTCGCCGCGCACCGCTTTATAAATGACGTTTTAATTACGATTCCCCGTTGTGTACGTCGTGTGCTCCCTATACGAGCGATTTCATTGTTTATATTTATTTACACATTATGCGTTAAATACGCAATGGCGATATTTATCCTACAACATGGCTATAGCGATGATGGCTTAGTTAGTAGATGAACGTAGGTTCGAATATTTGCAACTGAGTGGAAGAAAATATCGTGGTTTTTTTTAAATTGTAGCACGGCTAAATGACTGCACTGTGCCTGATGGTAAGCACAGTACCATCCAAAAACAACGGCGACCACCCAGTGACACACTATCCATCGTCGGTCGCTGCTGTCATGCCGGCCTGCGAAAAGCTGGATATGCACAGGCTAATCCCGAAACGCGACCCGCAGAAGCGAATCACTATGACGGGCTTTTTCGCCATATACATGGTGGTTGCGACCCAGTCAGGCTGTAAAACCTTACCACCCCGCTTTCGCCATTGCCTCGTTCGTTATTCAGCAGGCTGCACCACGGGCAGGTGAGGTTGGCTTGGATGTCTCAAGTCTTAGATGTTATTCGACACCCCTTACACCCCAACCAAATGGTGAAACCATAGCATTGTTTTCCCAAGTTCGCTTAACTAGCTACCACTCTCTAGTTGCAAATCTATCGCCAAGCACTTGGCGGTACATTCCGACAGCTGCACTTGCGAGCCAGCCCTCTTTAGGTTTGGCGAGTTTACTGTCTGGCCAATAGTGTTAGTCACTTCACCACGCAGTACATCGGCTACGTTACGTATACCACGACATCGGCTATATCGCTACACCATCTTAGATTATATCCTCATTTAACACTAGATTGAGGTCAAACTCTCGCCTATAACGTGTAAAAAAAATGAAACGACATAGATTACTTTTATGGAGCACATGCTGATATAGATATCTCATATCAGACGGTAGGATGTTCTCACACTTACTGTTACATCTCAGCCACTAAATAATATATTAACAAATTATAACCTATGTAATATTTCAATGTCCAAGCTATTTTACTGTAAACTTCATCAAAATCCGCTTATAAAGAAAAAGAAAGAAAGAAAATATATTAATTATAGACATTGTAGACACGGACAATATCATGGTGAAAAAATTAGATAATAAAAGAAATTAAACGGCAGTTTAATGAAAGTTAGAACATGGTATTGCTACAATGGCGTACAATTAATGTACTGGCTGCCACCTTTACAAGTGACCCCAGCGCTGATTGAGTTTTATTGAACCTAAGAGATGAGCAAACATTCATACTCACAAACTGTCTCATGTACTAGGTTTTTCAATGTATACTATTTTTATATAGCACAATAAGCACAGCACAATAAACCTGAAACGATGACGGTGTAGGTCGAATTTTATAATCAGCCTACGCTTTCAGTAAAGGAAAACTATAAATATAATATAGTTACTATAATGGAAATGTATACATAAAAAAGATACCCTCAGAAACAGTTTAAAATTACTCGTTTTACCAATATGGCTACCAAAAAATAAATAGCCTAAATGAAGGTAGTTTGATACCGTGTTATTATAAAAAAGTTATATACGCATTGAACTCCTACTTTAAAAAAGTTTGATCCCCTAAGAGTATACATTATTTTAATTTAAATATTCTCTAACACTTGTCTAAGTTGACAGTTATTATTCTATTGTTGTAATTAACTGTATCTCTGTTTTCTGGCAAAAGAAGTTTGACAGTAAATTGTGGATATCGCATAATTAATTTGGAAGAAGTAAATGAATTAAACAATTTTAGACATTCACAAGTAAATCATAACTACTACTATTTGACACTTTTTTTTTTTATTAGGTCTACGAAACTGTGTTCAATTAATCTTACAATTTGTTATTATAATTTCTATAAATAAACTTATAATTAAACACTTCTGGACGTAAACACAACTTACACTATTGAAACGGTGCGCATTAAAGAAATATAAAAGAAAAATAACTAAAAATTAAAATGTACCTTCAAAAATAAAATACTCAACTAAAAAAATAAAAAACTCCAATACTATCTATACAATATATCTATAAAACAAAAGCAAAAATAACAGTTATACATTGTTAGTATTGACAGTGTATTTAGTCTGTCATTATATTCTTGTTCCTTACCTTACGCACTTTGATGTAATATATAAATCTTATAAATTGCTTATTTTAACAATGACATTTTATTTTAATTAAAATGTCTATTTTAATTAAAATGTTACAATAATGATAACTAAATGAACTTATAATAAGCAAATTATTTTTTTTAATGAAGATCTGAACAAAAGTATTATTCAAAATTGAAATTGTTTGTGAATATCTGTATATAATGGAACGTTTTTGAATGATGAGATCGGATTGAACGAATGCTATTCAGAGTTGCTTGCATAAAAAACTTAAACCAGAAGTATTTTAAACATGACTTCGACTAGATTTTAAACTTTAGGCACTGGTTAGTAAAACTCGTGTTATACCCATGTTTATTTTTGTTGTTGTAATAAGACCAGTGTTTAACGCTAATACTGAGACCACAAGCCTCACCCAACAGTCCATGCATACGGCCTTAATTAGACATTCCGTCGGCGTCCGGCTGCGTACGCGCAACGTGCAGGCGGCTTCTTTGACGCCGCCTCGCCCCGTCTCACTCACACAATGCACCTATTCATACTCGTCATCCAATATATTCCGACCTTTATAGTCCTTTCAATATCAAACACTGTCCCTTACGCTCACAGTTCATTTTAAACTGGTAACGATATCGCTGAAAGATAGTCCAAACGTCATAGTTATTATATGTCGTATTGTAAAGTGATACGGTTCAGTTTCGTAGGTTGAGGTTAAATTTTTCAAAGGTGTTATTGGAGTGCTTTGAGGAAGGACCGGAGAACCCTAATTGTGAATTCTTCTTGGGACGTCTCGAGATATAAGAAGCGGAAAAATCTGTCGGCCGTATCTTTGGTATAATTTTAGAATTACCTTTAATGTGTTTTATATGTATCATGCACGTAGCTTGGTGTGTGTACGTGAATAAGCCCACGCACACATCTTTATATATATAATTACTAGCTTCTGCCCGCGACTTCGTCCGGGTGAAATGGTTGCTTTGGGCTAACGGTTAACACGCAGCGGAAACACTCAAAATTCAAAAGCACCCCGATTTTGAAACATTCTTCGTTGGTGCTCCACTTCTATTGGTCTTAGCGTAATGATATATAGCCTTCCTCGATAAAGGACTTATCTAACACTGAAAGAATTTTTCTAATTAGACCAGTAGTACCTGAGATTAGCGCGTTCAACCAAACAAGCAAATCCTCCAGCTTTATAATATTAGTATACAGACTCTGTCCGTGTGTATGCGACTGAACTTCTCCTAAACGGCTGGACAGATTTTGATGAATTTTTTTGTGTGTGTTCAGGTGGATTCAAGAATGGTATAGGTTCACAATTACACCCGGTGGGTGACACTGCAGTTGACTTTAGGATTTTTTTTAATTATCGACGCAGGAAAACGTTTTTTTTAATATATTATAGAGTGCAAACGAACAGGCGGGTCACCTGATGGTAAGTGATCACTACCGTCCATAGACAATAGCAACACCAGGGGAGGTTCAAGCGCGTTGCCGGCCTCTGTTTGGGGGAGAGGAAGGAGATGGTCAGGGGAGGAGAGTGGGGGAGGGGAGAGGGGGTGGGTAGGTGCGTATCCGGCGCTCTCACTGACCGAACAAAACGAAACAGTGCAAGCACTATTACTTTACGTCGGTTCTCTGTGGGTCGGGTGGTACCACCTCGGGCAAGCCGATCCATTCATGCTGAAGCAGTAACAGCTTCAGCGTGGCTCTACCACCTACAAAATCCTTGCGAATAGACCGGAGTTTTTTTTAACATCGTGATAAAACCATAGTTATGGGGTCTACTCTAAGCCCGCCTGGCTGGCTACGACTCTGAAGTTGAAAATCTATCGCCAAGTACCTAGGGGCTTGTACCAGCAGCTGCACTTGAGACCTAATAGCTTGTTTACCATCTTAGACTATTCAGATGAGATTGTGGTCATACACTAAAACCTCAACGGTGCTATTACAAAAAAGTTAAATACGTATTGAATACTTGCTTTAAAAAGGTTTCGTATTAAATGCACCGCGGTCGCTAAATGTTCGCCATCTTGTTCTTTTGTCTCGCTTTGATTAGGTTAGGTTAAACTAGCTAAATTAAAACTTGTTAAATAAAGGTTTAGGACGAGGGAGCCTCTAAGGGGGCCACGATGGGTGAGGAACCTAAAACCTCGTTAAAAATCAATGCTGCCAGCCGAACCCAGGGAGAAAGGGACAGGGGGCCTGGACTCCCATTGCACGGGTTCGGTGGGCTGGGAGACAGTCTTGCAACCGGGCTGCCTCAGCTGGGTGCGGCGTGGGAAATGCCTGCCGCCGGGGGTGTCACGGAGCTTGCCTGTATGCTCCCCCGCGGCACCCTCATAGTGCGACGTAGGTTGTCGTGAAGTTTTTAGCCGGTTAAAGTCGCCGAAAGGCACCACCCCTGCGTGATTAGCACGTAGGTGGTGGTCGGCTCAGTCCAGGGTCTCCCCTGAGAGCTTGGAACACGGGCGAGCGCGGTGCATTTAATACATAACCCTTTTTAAAGCAAGTATTCAATACGTATTTAACTTTTTTGTAATAACTCCGTAAAACTATAAAAATTTACAACAATTACTGTATATTGTTTATGAATATATATATTTTTTTTTTTTTTTACTAAGTACAAAATATGTCAAAATTATGGTTTTTGTGATTGCTTGCACATATTTCGATTTATATTATCTCAAAAAATTTAGTATCATGTAGGGAATTGTCTCTATGATAATTTATTGTTGGTAGTTGATAATGGATATAAATGATATTTAAAATGATAGATTAGCGAAATAAAATAATGGAACCCGCCGGAGTCCTTGATGTTTTCACTATTTTCAGTTAAAATGGATTACGTACATATAAAATTACAAATTCCTTACTAAGTAAATTGGTACGAAATATACAGGTTTTTTTTCATACCATCGAAATTATTGTTGGCGAAACTAACATTTTACTTAATTTTTTTTATGTATAGCTATAGATTTCTTTGAAATAAATAAATAATCAACGATATTAATTGTACACTCTGGCAAAAAAACTACTGATTAATATTTAAACTTTAAAAGAAGGGGCGAATTTCGATCACTTCACGACCAGTAGTTTACTTCGGGTGACTGACAGATAATATACAGCTTAAACCGATGTCTAAAGATAAGAGTTCTTCAATTAGTATCTAATGAGTCCCTTATCAAGTGATTTTTTCTCTGCTTGTAAAGGATCAATGGTTTACCAAATTCAAGTATTCATTAGAGTATGTCATTTTAAGGCAGAGAAAAAGTAATCAAGAAAACCAAAAAATATATTTGAAATTTAGTGAAGTTAATTTTAAAATTGTTCTCAATCAGAATTAAACTCATTATAGCCTTGTAACCGTGTAATAATATTTCTGAACCTCTCAATTATCAACACTTTTATTGCTGCAATTACGTAAAATAAAATCCCACATCACGGGCAGATACACTTAATTTTATATGTTCTCCATTGTTCCACGTGTCTCGGTCCGCCGCTACGTGAAGAAAAGGGACAGATAAAATTACTCCCACTGATTGCAGTGAGCCGTATACGAATTAGGCCCTTTTCGTTTTTTTCCCTTTCATCTTAATGCCATGTTCATGCGTTCAGACCTTTTATCGGAACATATTCGTGTTTTCTGAACGCACCGGCCGGTCGCGGCTGACCGGTTTTGGTTCCTTTGCCCATCCTTTGCCTTTGTATATGAACGCCGCGCCGCACGTCGCTTGCTCCGAACTTTTAAATTATTCGGAACAGACCGCAGTCCGCATGTTCGTCAGTTTCGTCACGGCCACGGCGCCACAGTCCGCTACGAACCGCTATTGAGGACGGATGTAAACGTTCATACGTTATCAACAAAACATGTTTACGATATCCAAGTGTTTACTTAAAGTGTTTTCGTGACTGAATATGACATAAAATATTCGTGATAATACCTAGTGATTATTTATAAAATGGCACGGATTTTATGTTTCCTCCTGCTGGTCTGCACGGTTGCCGCTGACCAGGAAGAAACTGATGGTGGGAAATGCGAGAGGATTAGACTGCCGTTATGTCAGGATCTGGGATATAATTGGACTGCAATGCCCAACCTTATGGGGCATAAAGACCAGAAAGAAGCCGAGGAAGCGGTAAGAAAAATTGTTTTAATATATAAACATAGTTATGTTAAGAATAAAATTACATCAGATTAGTCTAACAGAATAATACATTTATAAACATACCTGCCTTAAATAAAGAATCTACATTTAAATAATCACGCTATATATAGAATTAAATTACAAGTAAGTTTTATGAAATTTGTGTACAAAATCTCGAGTACATAAACTTTCTCCTTGTTCTAAACGTCAGTCTTTTAATTTATTATTTATATTTGGAATCAAATAAAAAAAAACACTAAAATTATATTACGCAAGATTTTGTTTTTTTCGTACACAATCTCATTATTAGAATATTAAATACAGGAATACAATAAATTGCACTATTGAAATTAATCACAAAATAGTTTGAGACATGAAACAGTGGCTTCAAAATGATATAAGAAATCCATAGTAGAGAAAGTACAAGTTCTTACATAAAGGTCTCAGTACATTAAATAAAAAGAATTAAATAATTTTATACAAGTACATACCTAGCTAAATATTATCACTACGATTAGAACTATGTTTTAATAAATTCCCAGGGTAAGGTATAAAAAGTCGATTGCCCGTTTAATGGGGTGAAAATTAATTTATAGTAACCACCCCTGATGAACGTTAAAGCTGATTTAGGGCGATAGTTGTATGGGTTTTCGTTACGCAACATTGATTTTGGACTTATATGGATTGGGGGCCGATGTTTTTGTCTGTTATTTATGGTAGGTAGCCTTTAATATTACGTCTGTTATAATTTCCCATGAGAAATATTATAAATTCTGCACAAACTAATATATATTTTTTGTATTTTTTTAAATTAAAAAACCACGGTACTTATAAAGAAACTTATGTTTGTGTGATATTAAAATAAATACATAAATAAACACGTCTGGCATTTAATTCCTAACTAAGCATAGCTTGTATTACAGTAACTAATGCCCGGTTTCTGAGGTACTTTTATTGTAGTTTATCTGTTCAATAGCGTTATCGATTCGATAACTTGTCAAATTGCGTTTCTAAACACACAATAATACGATAAATGTCAGTAAAATATCAATGGGCCTTTTGACAATTTATCTTATGGATAACTTTGTTGAGTCAATAACTATTGATAGCTTAACCGAGTATCTCAGAAACCGGGGGCATAAGAGAAGTAACAATTATGCTCATAACGCAAAGTCAATAATGTACATGAATTGAAACCACGACTTATTGGCTATATAGTACTTACTGCCACTTCACCATGAAGCGTTTTATATCTATATTACATAATTACATCGATCAAGTGAAGTATGTTTTATATATAGTTTTAATAGTATTACCATTGTTTATAACAATGCCAAATTATATCATTGTATTCTATAACACATTAATTATAAAATATATATAGTTACAATAGACCTCACTAACTATAAGTTTTGGTAAACTCATAACAATTTATTATTTATACATACCAGCTGTTCCCCCCGCTACGCACGAATCTGTTACTATATTATTTAAATTGTAATGAATAATTAGAATTATAGGATAATAAGTATTATGTAATTACTCTCCGATATTAAACATTTATATATAAAAATTATATATTCACCAGCTATCATAGAGTGAATCAATATGTGAACAATGACTGCTTCGCAAAGTTGGCACCCCATTTTTCGCGTAAAAAATTAAAAATTCGTACCGAGTATGCCCATCGATTACCCATTTTTATACATATTTTAATTTGTTTTTGCCCACCTCTATAAAAAATGTTACCAACAATATGAAATGTGTGGGGCAGCGTCCGAAAAAAACTTGAAAAATTGAAAGTATCAAGGTGGATTTTTGAAGTATGACGTTTACCCACGTTTGCCCAACCTTTACTTTCTTGATAAGTCAACTCCTAAGGGTGGAAATGGGCGTGGAAAAAGAATTATGAGATCGAGAATTTTAATTAGAAGTAGACTTTTCAAAAAAGTAATAGACGCCAAACGTGGGCAATGGGAGTTGATTCAAATGCATCATTCCAAAATTCTCGATGTCTAATTTTTTCCACCCTTAGGGGCGTAGATGAAGTCGCGAACGGTATAAACGACGAAAATTACATCTCACCAGTCGGTTTAAAATAAAAGAAAGCAAAGTGTGAGTTCACATGTGCTAGTTGAACGTTGTATTCTGATTATTTTTCAGGGAACGAGATGAATACATTATAGAGGTGGTAAACATTAGTTTTCGAAAAAAAAAAATAATTTTATAATATATGTTGACAATGTTAATGTTACACAACACAGTATATTTTTTAACCGAGCGTGATAATTACGATTCAGCAGAAAATATAGTGTACAGATTTCACAACGTTCCTCCCTATCTTTGTATATATTTTGAGTATATTAAGAATATACTATCACATTCTACCACAACCTAAAAGCCATATACACTTATAGCCATCTCTTTTTCGTAACACATTTTCGTTTCAAAAAATCCTGGAATAAGGTTATAACGCCACCTACCGAGTTCAGTTCTCATATAAAGTCTAAAACACTCTGAGACCCACTCAAACATATAAAATTCGTCAAAATTAGTCCAGTTATCTTGGCGGAGCGTATAAACACACGTGCAAATGTATTATATATGTAAAGATAAATGAATTGCTCGAAATTGTCGATGTAAATGATTTCACATCGGCGTCTAACTGACGATAGACTACAGCGATAAAAACACAAACAGTGCGGCTTGTTATCGGATCCATCAAACGCGCCGGATCGCGTCCAATCTTGCGGATCTATTATCCACAGCGGCGGGGCTTTCAATTCACTCAGCGAACTTGCGCAAGGTTGCCACATAAACTAACAACGTATCAACACGCTGTAACCGTTATTTCGCACGTAGAGTTATATATCACTAGTCGTCACCGGCGGACGTTGTCTCGCCCTGGTAATAAAAAAAACCTTGAAGTTAGATATATGCTGTCGCTGCCTTTTTTGTAGGCATTATCACGCCCTACAACTTTTCTCTAGAACTCAATCATATATCTCTCATCGTTAAGGCAGCGTTCGTAAGAAACGTTTTCATTGAACCGTCTTTTCTCCGACTTACTTTGCAAATCAGACTACCACAAGAACTCTTTTCATTTTTCGGGTTAATATATAGCTATAAATAAATAATAATATATAGCGTAATATTATTACGTACCTACCTATTATAAAAGAATTTTCAAAATCGGTTTAGTCGATCCAGAGATTAACCCTCTACAAAATTCACAAACTTTACCTCTTTATAATATTAGTATAGACTAGACTCTGCCCGCGACTTCGTCTGCGTGGAAAAGTTACTTTGGACTACCGCTAACTCGCAGCGGAAGCTCTCAAGAAGAAAAAAAACGCCAATTTTGAAACATTCTTCATTGGTGCTCCGCTCGCATTGGTCTTAGCGTGATGATATATAGCCTTCCTCGATAAATGAGCTATATAAAACTGCAAGATTATTTCAAATCGGACCAGTAGTTGCTGTGATTACCCCCTACAACGTTACAAACTCACAATTTCACAAACTTTACCTCTTTATAATATTAGTATAGATTATTAGCGGCCCCTTCCCGGCTTAGCACGATGGGCCATTTAAACATTTTTGCCCCTTTCGGCGCCTTGTCTGTTGTTCATAAATGACAAAGTTCTGAGGTAACGAACATAAAAACATAGAACAGAATTGAAAACCTCCTTTTTGTATTCGATGTAAAATATATAAACACCCATTAATCAACACAAAATGCTATATTGAAAGGCATTGCATTGAGCAACTGCAGATCATTTAGAGTTTAGTGTTTTCCTGCTAAAGATAGCTATTTAATTATTACTCATAAAACAAGTTTAATTCAATATCGTATAATACAAAACAAAAAAAAGTACCGACCGATTCGTTTGAACGTGTTAAGTCAACAGAGTAACAGATATATACCTCTCCCGGCACTTGGATTTGATGTAATCTAATCGAACCATTCCCTCGTTGTTTGCTGGGACATAATAAGTGATACTGGCGAATTACGTAGGATTATACGCTGTTAGTAATATTAAAATCAATAAAGGAACACCGCCCTGTAACTAGTGTAGTATCGTTTGCGATAGCGTAGTATCTTTACAATTCGGTGCGACAGTTTATTTTTTTATTTATACATTTTTTATCAAATGCACACTATCGTTTGCTTTAAGTGTCGTGAGTCGGCCAATACCTCGTTATCGCGCGGCATAAACCTTTTGAACGCATATCTCGTATATATTATTCCGGTATATTGCTAAATAAATACATTAAATAGCTAGTGAATTCTATTTCGCAAGAGAGCAAGAAAAAAGTGTCTGCCGCGTAATGGGCATTGCCTTCTTCGTCTAGACTATTATTACCATTATTGAGTAGGTAATAACGTTACAAGGATCTTGTGATAATTTCAATGTTCTAACATTGTGGTCCGCTTATTAGAACTTTCCAGGTAGTTTTTAGGGTATCTCAGAATTCATGGCTCCGTCGTATTTTGCATCCATAAAATGCCACCAATATTGCAAAATATACAATCAAATAACACAGGAATGATATATAATAGCGACAACATGACAGCCCCGCCAAAAACTCGATATTGTCTGGACATTAGTCCCTTGCTTGCACACTCACAACCACAGAGGTTGTCTATATTATGGCGAAAAAAACACTGACATTGCGAAATAGACAATGTTGAAAATGAAATTAGGTTTAATTTAAATTAACAATTTCAACAAAAGTTTCATTCCAGTTTCAAGTTGTAATCAAGGGTTGAATACTAAACAAAATTAAAGTATCAATATAGGGATGTAAAAAATCTCAGCTGCTTGTTATATGATGATGTAACCTAAAGTTATTAGACGTTAAATCTAGAGAAGGTACCTTGGTTATGAAGGTACAGCTTCATAACAATATTTTCCATTACCGAAAACTCAGACTACTTGCATTCGAATCTACGCTTATTGAGCAGTAATCACTTCAGTATTAAATAAAAATATAAATCCTACATATCTAAATATGTACCAATACTTTCTAACCATCATTTAATGGTCAAATTATCTACATCTGAGATATCTTCAAAAGTACGTTTTCATTTAACGATATGTAATCGCCGGACAATCTCAACCTACGTATACACCGTTATGCGAAATTCAACTCAATTTTTATACAATTTTAAGTCGATAATCGTATATCAAAACATAACTTCGAGGAAGTAAAAAAATATTATATTCAAGAGGGAATTCTTAAAAATATATTTCGTTTAATCTCAAATGCGATCTTGGACTAGTTTTGGTGGTCCATTCAGAAAGAAGCGCCGCCGGCTTTCGGTGAGGTCATTAGCCGATTATACGCTGTTTATGGTCACGTTTTATAAAGCGGGTACGGTTGTTAGTCAAATAAAAAAAAAGCGGTGCCGAAAACAAGAGTTCTCAAGACAATAGATACCAATTACTTCTTATGTTATACTACAGGCCTCGTGGCGCAGCGGTAGTAAGGACATATTAGGAGCGTTATCCAATGATTACGTCAGGGGTTTAGGGGTTGGGCGGGGGTTAAGCCGAATCTCACTAGATCTCACATGGGAAAGAGAGGGGGTTTCGACAAATATTATACATAATTTTTTCCGAGTAAAAAATAATATAAACATGTGAGAAAATCAGATTAATCTAAAGTAAAATATGTCCATAGACTAAATTATACCGAAATTTGACACAACGCTTCTATATATTAAAATGCATGAATAGATGTAAAGTTGTTTAGGATTGATATTTCGACATATAATGTAATAATAATTATAACTAAATATAATATAATAATATTACTAAAAGAAAAATAGTAAAGCACTATTCACAGCAATATTCAAAACACAAATTTTGAGAGAGCTCGTTTGAGATTAGGGGAGAGGGAGAGGGGTTGAAACAAATCTGACATCTCACCTCACTGACGGGGGTCAAAAAATCCTCGTAAACGCCTCACGTAATTAATGGCCAACCTCTTATCAATAATGCCATCGTTTGTAAAGACAGAAATTAAGTCGAAGTCGCAGGTACGTGCTAGTATCTATAAATGTATGTAAGTATATGTGTATGTATATCACCTTGTTAGTTACATTATAATCTATAATCACCTTGAAATTAAATGATCGTGTGTGAAATTTTCTCCTTTGTACGTACGAGTAAAACAGAATATTCTATAACCGTATCAAATGCACCATACAATTGTTTAAATACATCATATAGACGTGACCGACAAGAAAACTTCCCAACAACGCTGTCAATGCTGCAAACTAAAAAATATTATTCCAATATGAATTTAGGTACGTCCATAAATTACCTGGAGTATTTTTGGAAATACGCCACTCCTATAGTGAGTTTTGGTAGTGTGATTGAAACCCTTCCTCATTTCCGTTAGATTTACCTTATATAGTTTTTAACAAAATCAGTAATAATCTACTAAAAGGTTGGTTACATAAGAACATCCATCTATACATAGAATAATAACGTAAAACTAACGATTCTGTGCTGTTTAGATTTTTGTGAAAATAGTTGTTGCAGATGTCTTGGAAGAGACATTTATGCAAGCCGGCATGACAGCGGCGACCGGTGAGGGATAGTGTGTCTCTCGGTGGTCGCCTTTGTTTTTAGATTATACTGTGCTCACCATCAGGCACAGTAAAGTCACTTTGCCGTGCTACGATAAAAAAAAAAAAGTAATAAAATACATTTGAATCATTTTTTAGAAATGGCTGTGTTTGTTTGGATACGCATCACTGCTAAAGTATACTACGTACATAGCTACGTATAGGAAAAAAGAACATTTAGTCTTGGTTTCACTAAAATCGGTTCACTCTATCAAAAGTTACTGTAATTTGAATGACGGTCCGATTTAAGTACGTGAATAGTGTAGATAAGTAAATACAATTTAATCTCTTACAAAAACAGAATATTATATAATATATATATAATATTTAAGACACAGTAGACGAAAGACTGCTTATCTATTAAGTCCCATGCTTGAGAAGTTACTGGCACATCTAACAAATAATAATACGGTACTCTCTATACGTTGTATGTTCTAACGAAAAACTTTCTATAACGTAATAATTAGTTCAATTTGATTGATTTACCATAAAATCATTTAATTTTCCTCTTCCCTTTGTATAACGAAAAGTCTTTATAACGAAAAAAAAACGCTCGGTCCCTTTAATTTCGTTTTAAAGTTTCTACACTGTATGTCCATTCGAAATCACGGTTGCGGTTTGTATAATATATACCATTAGAGCTAAAACCGAATTGAAATATGTTATACATGCATTTCAAAATAGTTCAGAACTGAAATGTTGAAATGGATTATAAATATCGAACACATACCGACGTCGGGATCACAATGGCCGGCTTTTAGCCGCGTTCGAGGTGGTAATGGAGCAATCCAAAGCAGCCACTCATCGGCTTCGACCATTAGCACCTCTTGTACAAACAAACTGACATCGTATTTAGCAGAATTCGTTCGCGTGCTCTCTCCGACTTCACTCTCATGTTTATTCACGCCATTACCTTTAGTGCGTGAGCAGAGAATACCAGATCGACGTTCCTCTCATTTCACACGTTACGCGGACTAAATATACCGTTTTGTTTTATATTGAAAATGTAAAACCGTTTAATTACTGAAATACCGGTATTGTTTACGGTTTTATTAAAAACGAATGCAATTGAGAAATATTTTCTTAAAGAAAACCTTTGTTGTACGTTTGTTTTATATTTTTGATATACACAAATACATACCAATACCGTTTCATTATCGAAATACCGGTAACATTTCCGGTTTAATATTTTCGATATAGAACAAATACATAACAATAAAGGTTTTCTTTATTAGAATATTTTTCAAGTGTATTTGTTTTTAACGAAACCGTAAATGTTACCGGTATTTAAATAATGAAACGGTATTAGTATGTATTTGGGTATATCGAATACAACAGGAGGGGGCATATCCCCCTGTGTACATGCCTGGTCTTAGCGTTTGATTACATCTCAGCCGATATTAACCGATATTAAATGACGATGTGACTCGAGTCAGTAATAACCTAAGCATAGAAAGAATAGTCTCTCAAGTCAACATACCTACAGGTGTTTCACGACAAATTGAGGTTGGTAGCGTAGCCATATAGGTATGGGGCTATTCGTGTCCTTGAGTTGCTTACTTTTGCTGCTATAGGGTTTGGGGAGTGTGGGCGGTGAATACGTCGGCAATATTTATATATTTAACCAGAACAGATTTAAAAATACTTTGTTAATGACTATGTCCCGTACCGCTATGACATACCCGAGAGGCGAGACTACAACGCCACCCGGAAAACTATTGACCTGCGATACCGCGCTATTGACTTTATCGGGGGTGTTACTAATGACCTCGAACGGTATTGGTTGGCTATTCATTATTCACCCCGGTGTGAGACTACATTGGTGGGAGTTCAGCATATAAAGGGCAAGATGTCGCTGATCTGCATGCATGCAAAAGAGTCAGGAATAGGGCCGCTATGGTCTTGGGTCGGTTACACCCATTAATCGTTTATAAAAATAAGATGTCCTTAAGACACAAGCTGACTCTTTATAAAACTTGTATTCGCCCGATTTTGACATATAGTGCACCCGTTTTCGCACATATGTCTCAAGCTAACTTTCTGTCACTTCAACGTATCCAGAACCGTTTTCTACGTAAAGCCACCGGGGCTCCGCAATACGTCCGGAATAAGGATCTCCACAGGGACTTGGAGATACCTTCTATCTGGGCGTATGTAAAGTCACTCACCGACAGTTATTTTGATAGAGCCGAGAATCACTCTAGCCCGTTAGTGGTATCCGCCGCAAACTACAGAATCGTACCGAACGTATCGCGTCACAAAAGACGTCCGCGCCATATTTTTACCGATCCTCCCGACGATATAACGGCAGCGAACGATCAGTACCAGCCTGTCTCTCAAAACAGAGCGTGTTCACGCCCACGCCCGCGTAACCACAGATCACGCCGCCGTGGTCTGGGGGTAAATTTCGCTCCCGCACACCAGAGTAGGCCCCCCTCGGCAGCGGCTCAAGCCTAGGTTCGTTCCCTCGGTAGGGAGCCCTTGAGTGCGCTGCTCGCGCGATACAGTGACACACCCATACATCACTGCAACAACATTACACACATCACCTCCACACACGTGCACGCTCACACGCTTACACATAAAGTGGATGGGTTTTTCTTTTCTTTCCCGTATCGAACTGTAATAGTTTAGAATCTTTTCCGATACAAAATACACATAGGAGTTGTTGAGATATGTATGCTTGGTACACATATATGTTTCAGTAACTCTTATTGGTATGAATAGTTTAGCTTTAACTTAGGTTAGCTTTGATAGGTCGCGAATTGCATGAACAGGCAACAGCCAAGCCGAGGTGTGCCGTGCACCCTTGAGCTGGTTGCCAAAACAAAAATCGGCTGAGTGCCTTAAGCGCTTGCCTTAGTAGTCCGGTGAAGCTGTTAAGACCTTGCCAGGTCAATAGCATAGACAGTTCGAGAAAAAAAAAAAAAAAAGATCTGCATGCACTCCTATGTGGAAGTTACTGTAAGGCGAAGCTCTGCCCGGATAACAGTAGTTACAGTACCTTCAGAGTGTTTATTGGTGTTCCTGACCGACTGGCTGATTATACGTATTGTGTAACAACTTATATAATTTTTTACGTAAGCATCTGAGGAGGGGGGGGGGGGCGATCATATATTATAAAAAATCTACGCCATATTTGTGATGGTTACTACTCTACTCTACCAAAGCTCCGGTTTACTATAGAGATTTAAACCGGCGTCGATCGGTGAGGTATCCCAATACGTTACCATGAAACCATCAATACTTTCTAATAAACTAAACCATAAAAGTTAAAAGCGGTTATTAATTATGGAAGAGAATATTATTTCTATCTCTCTCATATTTACAAGTCACAAATGTCTATTTTTAAGCACTATGATTACACAGAAACTTCGTATGCTAAACGATAATTGTAAAGAGCGGTATATCAAACCAAGCCTAAGGCAGCATAATAAATAAAACCGGTCCTGCATAATTTACGCATCGATCAATTGTACAGAACGGGTTATAAATTATGAATATTAAAATACATACTTTTAAATATATGAACGAAAAATTTGGATTTTTTAACCTATGAAGTAAAAAACATTATTTCCTTTCAAGATGAATCTTTTATTTGGGTTAACCAAACTTTAAATTGATATATTACACAAAAAACATTCCTTTATTATGTATTTCACAATAGTAAGAGAACTAGAATGTAAATACATAATATAAAGAGTTTATATCTGACTTTAATATAGTAAATTGAGGTTATGTTTCCAGTCATAATCAAAAACACTCGCAAACCCCCGACATCGTTGTATCTAGATACGTGACACCGAAATCCGTCAACTTCAAGTTTCGATTTCATCAATCATCGCCATAGTTTGTGAGTCACTCGGAGGTGGCTCACATTCATGGTCCTTCGCAAGCCGGATATATAGTTGAACCAGGATGAAAATACCATATTCATGGTCCTTCGCAAGCCGGATATATAGTTGAACCAGGACGAAAAGATCACATTCATGGTTCTCTATAACATTTTATAGTAGAGTATTTTTACATTTTATTCCAAACTACGAGTTTTCTGTCTTACTAACTCACTGTTTTAGATAATTACTTTTTACCTTAATTATTTACATTTCCTTCATTCATAGTAAACTTGTCCGAAAAATCATAGACACAACAAAAAACAATTAGTCAAAAAATGCAGCTGCTCGGAAAGTAGCGTCCATTAATTACGTATAGGGTTTCAAGGGGGGGGCAAGCCAAATCTCACTAAATATCACATGAGGGAGAGAGGGAGTTCCGTCAAATATTGCATAATTCAAACAAAAGATAGTTAAAATGTGAAAAAGACATATTAATTAAAAGTAAAACATGTGTCTAGACTAAAATTTGCTGAAATCTGACACAATTCTAATATATATTAAAATCCGTGAATAGTTGTAAAGTTATTTAATTTTAATATATCGAAATGTAATGTAAATGGTTAAAAAGTAACCACGAGAATGCTAATTGAATTTTTTTTTATTAATCCAACGTATTTATACTTAACATACGTATTTTGAAAGATCTCAAGTGTGATTAGAGGGGAGGAAGCTATCAAGATAAATCTCAAAAAAAAATTTTCAAAATCCCCAATCCCAATCATTCCCGTATGTAATTGACAACTCCGAAGCGATGTGCTTATATACATTGGATAATTCATTACGCTTGGTACATAACCTCAATTTACTATTATGAAGCACATATTAATTAGTTATGTAAACTAGATTTATCAGTAATCCTTCCTATACTGCTTATTGAGATAAGTAAAGAACCCACAATTTAACAAAAAACAATCAATATATACATGTAAAGATTACGTAAAACGGAATTACTCGTATAAAGACTATTATAAATAAGTTTTATGTTTTATCTAAACGTTATATTGTCTTTACATTTACATTTTTTTATCTCAAAACAATAAACACATAAACGCATACGCTTTGATAAAAGAGTTATTCAGACACGTGATAACCCAATTTTTCATATTTATATCATGAATCCCGTTACTGTAGCGATACTGAAGGAAAAACATGTGTTTTGTTTACCATTTGACCACAATCTGATCTCATGATGAGATAATATAGCCTAAAACATTTAAAAGGTTTGGTACCGTTGCACCCTAAAATTATAATCGAACTTAAAAGTACCAGAGTTCTATGGACAATCCTAATAAACTGTTATGTTTTATTACTGAAGTAAACCTGTGTCGCCAAAAACACCTTTCAAACCAAAACACATGCCAACAGCTTTCCAATTTATTAAATGAAAAAACCAAATGGCTTGGTACCATGCCAAGTTGTAATAATTTGAATAGAAAACGTTCTACTGTCGTTAATTATTCCGCTGTTGGTCAATTTGCTATTTTATATCTTCTTACAATTTACAACGATGGCAGGATACTGGATTTCATATTTGTTATTGGTATCATGCCTCGAGTTTAAGTGACGTGATATATTTTGCCTTATCACACCCACTGGTTACTGTATAATGCTTACTTGTTCACACGTTACGATAATCGACCGAGCGTAGTTGTCCGTCAATAACAACAACAGATAATCAACAGCAGAATAATAGTGTTATAATGTGTTATACATTGCATAGGAATAATACTCCACATTTTTAGATATTGTCTTTATTACCACTTCTAGCTATCATAATTCTATGTCTCAGTACTCACAATGCTCAATTTTAATACAAATCCCCGTCCAAAGACTCGGAGACTGAATCACCACAATTAATATAAAAATAAATATAATATATAAACATAAAAGAAAATAATTGAGGCCTAGATGAAAACCAGCGCTATTTTCAAAAGGCGGCAATACGCTGACGCTAGGTCTCTTTGTCATAGCTTTACTTTTTATGGTTAAGGTTTTTTTGTACACTTATACTATAGCAATAAATATATTTCTTTCTTTCAATAAAGTGCACTAAATCAGATTATTATGTATTATCAAACGTAAAATCAAATATACTAAATCGTATTACATGTAGAAGCAACGTTGTAGATTATTTCCTTTGTTTAAAATGTAATTATGTATTTAATATGTCATGAGAAAAAACTAAACAAACTGAACTCTGCAAAAATGTTTCACATAAATCAAGAGTGTTTATGTAAATGTTATGGCTTTTATATTTTGTTATCGTTAATATTCCAAATGATTACAATCATTACGTCTGTTTATTCAGTAACGTAAAATATCAAATTCCTAGGCAAAAAATTGACCATTTTTTTCTCATGTATTTTTTAACTAAGATGGTATCTGTTCATAGTTATTTTATTTTAATTATTCCAAAGTGTAGTTTTTTATTTGATAAAAATAGAGTTTAACATTAACAATTAATTTAATATGATATTTATTACTCTAAGTTTGAGAGATCGTTTTTTTGTGTTTTTGTTTCAACCAGTTAGTCTCTTGAACTATCAGTCAGAATTGAAAAATTGTTTTTCCATTTTATAATACATTTATTTCGGAATACTAAACGCTACATATCACCATGCTCTGGTACTTAGAAGTAGAGCAATTACCATAAAAAATGTACGACATAGAATGTGTGAAACGAGAACTAAGTCATAGCGCGAAGGCAAGGGAAGTAGGACACAGCTAATTAATTTGATAAAAGCAACGTAATACGTAAATACTATTGCAATTTCCATTTTAAGAAGAAACATAAAGAGATATATTGAATAAAACATGTGTGTCGTAAAGACGATATAAGTAAACAATTGTATTACAGGGAAACATTTTTATTTGAAAAAATACCACAAAAAGCCAACGTCACGCGATGTTCCCAAGCGATCTAAGTACTGATCGCGCCCGACGTTACTTAACATCGATGATCGGATGAAAACACTCTACCCGACACAGTGTTTACCTCCACCACTTTTGGCAACACAAAAAAGTCGCAGTGAGAATTTCAAAGACCATAAGAAGTTTAACTTAAAATACACGCTAAAATCAGTTTTTGGTGTGTCCCTTCCCACTCAGGTAAAAGCGTTAAGATATATTAAGCAGTCGGTACTTACAAAGTAACCTATCATTATACAGGTAAGCGACCGTTTCACGTTTGAAAGAAATCTTTAATGGCGTTATCTCCCTAAACCTATTGTTTCGTGTAAAGGCGGCCTTATTTGTTACCTTGTTTTTTTATTGGCCTCCTGTATTATGTAATATTGTTCGTATAATTGTTCTGGAGATTATGTTTTATTAGAGAAAATATTCTAAAACTTTATATTACTTTAAAAAACTATAATCCGATGGGCAGGTTGTAAGTTAACCTCCTTCATACACTGTGCCGGTATATATTTTTTATTGCTTCCATTGAAGCTTAAACATTGATTTAACAAGTAAAGGGTATTTAATTAGACTGCGAATTCGGATTGATATATATATATATATACTATGTGATATGTTACAAAACTATTCATAATAAAATATGAAACGTGAGAGTGGATTTGACTTTTTTTAATGAAAAAAAAAGAATATAGAGCAGTTGAATATGAATACGCCTTGCATTAAAATATCAACGTTGATTAAATGGGAGAATCCATGGGAGCGTGAAGCGTATAAGGTATGCGGCGAACGAATTGTGTAACAAAATGATAACATTATACCTAACGAAATAATAGTTTTCTTTATACTAGTGACCTGTCCCGGCTTCACGCGGATACTTTAAATACTAATATTGCGTCATACGCGTCTATGCAATTATTTATTTCTTATATATTTGTCACTTATAATCTCAATTCTCTGATAGATCTTTTAAAATATTTATTTTTAAGACTTAATTACACGATAGAGTGATTTTTCTAAATTATTTGTTAATTTGTTATGGATGTATTATACATACAAATGGTTCTGAAGAAATCATCTAAATGGTACTGGAATACATATCCAAATCCATTGGTATTTAAGAGAAATTAAGCTTAACAATAAACACTTCATTGAAACTTATATGAACAGGTTAAATATTGTATTATCTATATGAAAGTTAAAGTTGCAATTGTTTTAAAGAAACATCTTTGAAATACAAAAAAAAATAGTCGTTTTTATATATATGTGTATACTATTTAACTGTTTCTAAAAGAAGTATTGCTGGTTTTTAAAAAAATCTGGCAACCCTGATCGTGAACACCAAAAACTGGCAGATATGACTCGTGCGCGCCTCATCCCGACAGACCAACATAAACCCACCGTAATTACTTCAGGTAGGCGGACCCCAAAGTCTAAACTTTTTGTAAATAAAAACGTGTTAAGTTATTCAACAACCGGTTGAACGTTGTAATAAACTATATCAGGAGCCATCGGCCATAATAAATAATAATAAAGTATGTAACTTAAAAATAATACACTATTAGACACGATATTAATGGTTCTAGGTTATGTATGTATTTGACATTAAGTAGATTCATTGATACTTACAAAATATATCCGGAATAATAATTTACGAAAAGGTTCATTAAATTTTTAAATTACTTCATTTGAAAATGAAATGGATTTATTGATTTTAAAGTATCTATATGTTTATATTATCAGTATCTACATTTTCAATATCAGATACAGTTTATTATCCTGTAAATAAATCACTACATTTTAATAATATTAAAAGTCATTATTACGAGCAAGTGGATACATATTTTTAACCTCTTAGCGGATGGATTATCAAAAATCCTGTGAAAAATGTTATACTTTGACATACAAGTTTTTTTTAACTTTATTTTTGGCAATCAATCTTTTAGATTGTTGCTGCCATTGTCGAGTAGTTAATAGTATTACAAGTTCTTCTATTTTATTTTTGGCAACCAGTCTTCTAGTACACTATTTTTGCCATTGTTAAGTGAGTATAGATATTACAAGTTTCTTGACATAATTACAATGAACTAACAAAATGGTGGCCATCTTGTTAGAACTTTTCATGGAGTTTTTGTGGCATCTCAGAATTCATGGTCCGTGGTTCTATTTTCCATTCACTTCACTTATGCACAATAAACTATATTACATAAAACACCACCAATTTTACACAATATAGAGTCAAGTAACATAAGATTATTAATAAAATCAACTACATGACAGACCAAAATCCCGCCAAAAACTCCAACATACAAGTTTACTCTGCTTATAAGCGCCGTATGTCCATAGACAGTTTTTGTTTTGTTTCTGTTCTTCTTCTATTTTATTTTTATCATCCATTATTCTAGTAGACTATTACTGCCATTGTCAAGTGAGTAACGATATTACAAGTTTCTTGATATAATTTTAATGAACTAACAAGATGGTGGCCATCTTGTTAGAACTTTCCGGGGAGTTTTTGTGGCAAGTCAGAATCCATGCTCCGCGGTATTATTTCCGAACCACTTCACTTATGCACAATAACCAAACTATATTACGTAAAACACCACCAATATTACATAATATACAGCCAAAGAACACAAGATTATGAACAAAATATAAAGACATGCATTCCAAGATCCCGCCAAAAACTCCATTGTTTTTGTTCTTTCCATCTTAAGGAATCTAATCTATAAATCTAATCGTAAATCTATCTATCTATTTAGACCATTCAGCCAAGTCTCACGAATGTCCATAGACAAAGACTGCATAGTGCAAAAAGATTAGCTAAACCTTATTAGTAAAAAGAAAAGAATTTTTTCGCTAAACAACTAACCTTTGGCTAAATCATAGAGGCTCTACTGTTATGTCTACATCATCTATGCAAGTAGACTGTAAGAAGCACTGATTTTTTAGCCTATTTTTAATATTCCATCAACAAATCCAATATGGCGGAAGATTGGTAAAAAATCATTTATTTTTTTATAATCATCATATACAACTAATTTCTTCTATTATAAAAGATATAAAGAATATAAGTATAACGATATAAAACTTACTGAAAATAGAATATGTGTCCGTTATAAAAATAAAGGAGTTCTTTGACATGTTTATACGTTTAACTCAAAGAACTCATGTAGTGTTATTACGTCATTAAATGTTAATTATAGTTGTCAAAACCTTGGCCTAGCTATACGTAGACTGAATCCAACTTTCATTCTCTATTGTCACGGTTAATTTCCGATTTTGTACAACCACGAATAACGAACTCATTCAACTGTATATCGAAACCTTGCTTAAATATTTCCCATACTTTCAATTTATTTAAAAGCCATTTTAATTGCTCTATAATTACACAGACAACAAATTGCCTGTAATAAACTTGTAGTCGAGGGCCGTTGAGCGGCTTTGCACTCGCGGGGGTGGGATTGCGGTGGGAGACGTAGCAGGCGGTGAGATCAAACACTAGAGATTACGGCACGATGCGCGGGCGCATCGATTTTATTACATCGGCAAGTGCGTCGACCCGATGCGATCTTAATATCGATATCCTCTGAATATTATACACATTTACGTTAAATTCGTATTTTTATTACTCTCATTTGAATAATATTAAATGTTTTCCGCCCTCTAATAATGTATTTCGCAATTTTTTTTTTTCTAGAACTGACTACGCTATTGACCCTGCAGGGTCTTTACAGCTTCACCGGACTTCGCAATAGTAATGAGATATACTTCAGTTTGTTTTTTACCAATCATAGCCGTTGAAAACGATGACGTCATCTTTTGAGTTAATTCGCAGGACACCGATGGAGACGATCAATAAATATCTACTTAGCAATAGCGAATTCATATTATTCATCAGCCATAATATAAACTAAGAAGTACATATTTTGTAACACATTTGTATTATAGTATACAGAGGTAATACTGACGTCCTCGCCTTTTTTTTCTTTGCTTAATCTGTATTTGCAACTTCAATTTAAATACGTAAATGGGGGTGTAACTTATAGTAGTATTTTTTAAAATAAAATAGCCTTCTGCCGAGACGTTATTTGTATTACATTTATTCTAAATGTTATGTGCAAAAATACACCACGCTATGAATAGGTTTTAAGACTATTAAACACATTTCTTTACACGCCGCTGAAGTATTGGCCAGTGTCAATAGTTATTCATATACATTAAAATAATAATAAATGCAATTAAAGTATAGCGCTACGATTATATATGATAGTTTTATTTGAAAATGGCGTACTTACACGGACTAGAAAGGGATAGAGGGCTATTGTGATCAACGCGGCGGGAGGCGTCAGGAATGCTGCCGAATTAGATGGAATCCGGGTTCGATTCTGGTGCGATCGGGCACGCTCTGAGCGTTCGAGATCTGTTTAATTATTTTATTAGGATGGATCAAGAGTCATTTCAACATTTCATATAAATCTGCCTCGAGCTCTTCTCTCTTTTGTTATTTCTTATTACATCGTGCATTTATGATTTATGTACATAGTGAACGGGATTATATATATATACATATATATTTTACTCTCACTAATGACATAATGATTTTAGATTATATACATTTGATGGTGGTAGAGCCACACTGAAGCTATTACTGGTTTCAGCATGAATGGGTCGGCTCGCCCGGGGTAGTACTACCCTCTCACAGAAAACCGACGTGAAGTAACAGTGTTTGCAATGTTTGCATTTCGTTCGGTCAGTGAGAGCGCCGGAGGCCCACCTCCCTTCCCCTTCCCCCTTCCTTTGCTCCTCCTGGTGTTGCAAATGTCTATGGACGGTGGTGATTACTTAACATCAGGTGGCCCACCTGTTCGTTTGCCACCAATGATATATAAAAAAAAATTAAATAAATAAGAATAATCTATACTTCTATACTCATATTAGAAAGCAGATGAGTTTGCTTGAACTCGTTAATCTCAGGACCTACTGGTCCAATTTGAAAATTAAAATAATTCAGTGTTAGCTCATTTATCGAGGAAGGCTATAGGCTAAATATATATCATCACACTAAGACCAATAGGAGCGGAGAACAAATGAAAAATGTTTCAAAATCGGGGTTAAAGTACGTATTTTTTTTAAATATTTTCACCTTTTACGTAAACCAAGTCGCGGGCAGAAGCTAGTAATTCAATAAATCCAATGACGTTTTGTTACATGTCATAACATAAATCCTATTAGGCAGAAATCGGTAACCTTTGTAGTTGTCAAACAAATAGGTATTCAAACTTCTTAGTGATTTCAAATGTATGTTTTTTATAATCGTCAAACGACCATAACAACTTTCCACTTACAGCCATATAAAGTCTCTTTTACTTCGTCACGTTTTAAATACAAAACAAAAATATATACTTACATATATTTTTTATCAACTCTTCCGTTATCTTCAACGTGTTATTATTAAGTCACGTATAGATGTAGATTGACATATTTGCCACTTAGAGACGTTTCAAGCCGACGCCGACAAAATATATCGTCAGATCAAAAAACCTAAATATGCACTATAATCTGAGCTCATCAAAATGTCGAAAATTTAAACATTGTACAGAGAAATAAACTGCACAACAACACGAGAGCGCGCTTGCTTTTTTGTTTCATAATTCTTTTTTTCGCAAAATATCCGCCATACTTCGGATGACAGGTGACAACAACACCTTATTTTTATTTTTAGCAACCAATCTTCTAATAGATTATTACTGCCATTGTCGAATAGGTAATATCACAAGTTTCTTGCGATCCTTTCAATGAATTAACACGATGGTGGCTGTCTTGTTAGAACTTTCTAGGGAGCTTTACATCTTACATCACTGCGACAACATTAGACATATCACCTTCACACACGTGCACGCATACACGCTTACACATGCAAGTGGAAGGGTTTTATATTTTTTCCCTTATCAAACTGAAATAGTTTAAGAATATTATCCGATTCGAAATATATATAAGAGTTGTTGAGGTATGTACACATATTGCAACAACTCATATATGTATGAATAGCTTAGGTTAGCTCAGATAGGTCGCGAATTGCATATATCAACAGCCAAAGCCGAGGTGTGCCGCGCACCCTTGAGCTAGTTGTAAAAATAAAATCAGCTGAGTGCCTTAAGCGCTCGCCTTAGTAGTCCGGTGAAGCTGTTAAGACGTCTCTTGGTCAATAGCGTAGTCAGTAGTAAAAAAACCACCAATATTACAGAATTAATAGACCTAGATAACACAAGATTATGAACAAAATATAAAATTCACTACATGACATTCCAAGATCCCGCCAAGAACTCCAATAACGTTTTTATACTAATAATGAATTACAGCTGTTGTGTTATTTTATAATAATTGTGGTTATAAACTCTGTCAGTTATTTTGCTATTGTGGTAATGGTGATAACCGCATGAAAATCCGTCCAGTAGTTTTTGAGTTTATCGCGACCAAGCAGACCGACAGACAAGGCAGAGGACTCTGTTTTATAGTATGTATTTACAGTGAAAGTATAATAGTTAATTATGTAGAAACTTAAGCTCCGGTCGAGCCTGACTTTATCGTCATAAGTCACATTATGAAAAACTTGTCTTTGCTAAGCTCCAGTGCGTTCCCTTTAGGCATCAACAGGTATGTATATATAGTTACCTAGTGAATCCCCCCTTGCATGAAATAGAAATACGATCGATATAAAATTGAAACCGCAAACACATTACTAGGTAGGTACAAATGTAGCGTATACTTAAACTAAACTTTAAGCGGATTAAACAGGGAACGAAAATGTACTGTCACGTTTGGGTAGGTGACGCTGTTGTTTATTGTCGGATTACTTGAAATTGCAGCGCGCCCATAAATTCACTTTTGAGTTTTTACGGGATCTTAATCAATCATGTGATGGTATTTTATTCATAATGTGTTATTTGACTCTATAATTTGTAGTGTTGGTGTCGTTTTACGTAGTATAATTCGATTATTGTGCACCAGTGAAGTAGTTGGTTCATAATACACCACCTCTGCCTCTGCCACACCTGAGACACAGGATTACCTAGTTTGGGTGGCAGCGGTCATATGTAGAATTCATCAATTTTTAATGTAGTTTTTCATAGTTTGCGGTCCATAGTTCTAGTTTGATAAATTGTATAATAATATTTTTTATAAGTTTATGATTTATAGTCAACCTCTTCACTATTGTTGTTTTATTAGCATATTGTATATTATCTGTAATAAGTTATAATTACTTGTAAAACAATATAACAGCACCGCATTGTATTGTATCACATACAAATAAATAAAATAAAAAAATGTCGAACTATAAAAAAAAATGTCGAACTGTAATACCACGAAGCATGAATTCTGAGATGTGACAAAAACTCATGGAAAGTCCTAACGGGGGAGCCACCATCTTGTTAGAACATTGAAATTATGAGACGATACTAGTAATATTATCTACTCGACAATGGCAGTAATAATCTAAAAGATTGATTGCCAAAATTGAAATTTAATAGTAATAAGTTCACTTTTATTGTTATCTGTTTAAATAATAAAATGACATATACAATCAGTGGTAGTACTTCGAATGTATACCTATATTGTGCATATTTATTGATTAATTTTCACTTCTATCGTGTGGTCATACGCACACATCCACTTTTATGGTATTACAGCATTGCGGTGGCACTGTGCGTGATGGTATAAACAGTGTAATCTAAAAACGGCAACAATTCTGGTCCCGATACGTGAAAAACAAGAAGTTATAATTAGAACATGTTACCAGGACTTACAAATGAATGAGTGCGTATCTGATCGATTTTATGAATAATACACCGCTTACAAGTGCACATGGCTGAAAATATGATTTATTATCCTACCTGCAGCGAGGTTTTGCCTCCAGTCTTGGCAATGCTCCGAGTATTTATATCTTATAATATATTACTGGTCGCGATCCACCCTAGTAAGTCGTGGTGGTTGACCGCTGGAGTATCCGGTATCCGCAGATTCAAATCCTGACATGTACTAAGGAAATTTTTGAAATTCGCGCACATTTATTAATTTAAATTGGTAACACTATTGGCTGATGGCGAAGGAAAATAACGTGAGGAAACCTGAACCTGAGAAATATTCTTGTAGTTCCACTATACGTGGGAAAACATAGGACTGTTGATTTCTCAGAGATTAAAATCGTCAATAGGTTGTGGTCTGTTGTGGTGATAATGACCATACCTTCCTTCGGGAAGAGGCGTGTGACCCTGCAGTGGGCCTCTTATAGGTTGCGTCCAGCCATTGACATATAAAAACCAAAGACAGTCTCGAATAAAAGTAGCGCTCAAAACCGTCCCGCATAAACTCCCCAATGTTTACGTGGTTACAGTTATACGATAAACTTATGATTTTGCAAATTCGACCTTACTCGAATGATTTAAAGTTGTTTTCACAAGGACGCAAGCGACGCGAGACTATTTGAAATGTGTGCATAATCCAAAATTATGCACTCGTTTTTGTGTGCTGGCTGTGAGACGTTAAGTGTACATTTTGGGTTTTTGTATACCAATACGTCCAGCAGATTAAACGATATCCCGACATTATTATTCAAGATATGTTTGCTGTACGTAATAATGTGTTTATATTTGCTGCTATAAAACACCCACTCGCCTCAGCTTTGTAGGTCTCGCGGACGTACGCACATACAAACTGTTGACAATTCTATTCACATGATTTTTATGAAGTGCTAACTGCTCCTCGCACGGCCATGAGCGTACTTTAAAACGGCATTATAATAATAAACTCTAACTCGTTGTGATAAAGTCCAAGGGATTCTAGCAAACTTTAAAAAATAGGCAAACTATAAATGCCATGAGAACGACTTTATTACTTCAAATAAAATATTAAAACCGATATTTTGAGATAAATATAAAGAAATGAACTTGATTTTTATGTGTTATTTTTGTGAGTGTGGTTTTTAAACAGTCGTAAATGTATTTTACGGGTTTTTTATTGAAAGTTGTTGAAAGAACCCTAGACAGACTAGCTTAGATTACTCTTTCATCCAAAAAGTACTAGACGAATTTTGATGAAACTATCTAAATATGTATATAAAAACCCAGTGTCAATATGTTTGTCCACGATGAACTCCGAAACTACTCAACCGATCTTCATGAAAGTTGTTATTGATATGTAATTTGATTCAACTTGAAAGATATGTTAATTTATATTTCGATTATTGGCTTCAATATTTTTTAATTACAAATGAAATGATTGTCAATGTTGATTATTGTTATTAATTATAAGTTTCATCAGTATCGAACAGATGGCGCTTTAAATTAGTTTGTTGACAGAAAGCTTTTGGTTCGACTGTTACAGATATCTCATAGACGGCGCCACGTTGTATTTTTTTTTCAATTCCCGTTTATTTTCTCCATACTAGTTTAATCGGTATCAGATTTTAATTTTATTTTTCGTTCTGTACCCCGACATCTTTTAGGCAGACTCGTTACCCTATGTAGTATAGGGATTACAAAGAAACTGCTAACACTGCACTGCACTGCTAACACGCAGCGGAAGCTCTCAAAAGGAAAAAAAGCCCCGATTTTAAAACATTTTTCATTATTGCTCGTAAGTTTTCCCGTTATTGTGCGTGGTTGGAGAGTCTAGGCCAAACATTTGAACACAGGTTTAAAATCGATAATTTTGTTCAAAATTGTCATTATTTTAATACAACAGCCACAGCAGCGCGTGGTCGGGATAAGCTAGTACCTTATAAATCAGAACAACACATGTAATAAAGCTATAATTAATAGAATGTATAATGTTACGTGTTTTTAAACATACTTGTAGACTTATCGATGTATTCTGACAAATGTAAACAATACTTTTATAAGTTATGTGCATTACTCTGGTTACGTTATTGCAAAGTTTTATCAAAATACGTTCTGCAGTTTTTTCATGAAAGACTGACAAATATTCATCCATCTTTAACATTTAGCTTTTGCTCCTGACTTCGCTCGCCTTTATGTAGAGTAACTTATCCTCCGGGAAAAGTACTTTATACCGGATAGAAAGTACTCTTTGTTCTTTTTTTGTACCCTTGAAATTTGTATGATATACGATGCACGATGTAACAACCAAACGCATACGATTTCAAAATTATAGAAACGTCTACAGTTCAACGAATGTAACTCGGCATATTATATTCCTTTGGACAACGTTACGGTGTTGTAATAAATAATTTTCTACCTGAACTATCGGAAAGCGGAGTATCCTCTGTCGTTGTGAATAACATCGCATCAGCGGTTACGATCGCTTTAATTGTCTTCTTTGAAGTCGCTCCGTCGAACAATTCCAGCACATTTCTCTACGTACTTCTCACACGAAATTAATCTTTAACACCCTGTAATAAGACGTACCACGACCGCTTGAACATTTTTATGAAATTCGAATTCCATAAATCTTATTCTCAAAAGAGATTCTACTCTAACGCATCGGAGGTAAGTTAAAAATCGCATGCATTTATAGTTCAGAGAATTTTCGAGATTTAATTAATCTACTTTTCACGTGAATATAAATTTGTATATCGTCAGTGTGAAATATACGTTATCGGAATAACGATCTTCGCACATTTCTATTACTTTAATTCATGTTTAAGCGATTTTATACCTTATCTATGTGTGATAAATCGTAAATTTGAACAATGCACGGATGGAGTAGTGAGATAGTAATTACGGATTATCCACGGTTGAGTATGGGTAAGCGGAGATGACTAGATGGAGCGTGGTGGTTGGCCTCTTGGACTTGCATACTGTACACTTTATAATATCGTGGAATGTTTCATGTATTTACTACATATGACTACTTCTACTTAGCTTAAAGAAACCAATAAGGTGCTCCTTATCTAAGTGGAATCATTTTCCGAATAGATTGTGAGCTTTCTGAACTAGTGATAGAATTTCCGAAGCGGTGATGGAATTTCCGAGCTGGTGATAGAATTTCTGAAGCGGTGATAGTTTGAGAACTGATTATTGTGACTTTATAAATAACTTAGCACCTAATTTACGTGAATGGGTTGAATATTGAGAATTAAATTTCTAGAACGGTATTCTTATGCCGACAGAATACAGATATATTGTAATAATTTAATGTAAATTAAATACATATAACTTCGAAGGGTGGTCTTTTTATTACAACCAATTTATATCAATCCATCTAACTACCACATCTGTTACCATATCAGAATTCTCGTTGATTTTCGATTAACAAAGACCAAAACTTAACAAGAGCAAGAATTATTTAAAAATTCTGGGACGATTGAACTTGAATATATCATTAATAAAATCTTAAGTGTAACTTAAGTTTTCGTGTATATTTAAAATCGGTTTATCTTTAAGATATTTATTTTATTAACTGCTTAAAGAACGTCTTTAAATTATTATTATAGATAATATTGTGAGATTGTTTTTAAATTTATTACCTGCAAAGAGTAATTAATTTTATATGTAATTTCCGGTTGTCTAGAAAGTTCGTCTGGAAATCTGTTTTTAGAAACCAAGGTTATGTAATGTAACCCACCTTTATGATTTTATGAGTACCGCCTCTATGAGTAAGCTTTTTTAATATATATTATTGAATCATTTACAAGCAATTATTAATTATCTGTGAAACGTTTGACATTTGAATTTTGCACTATGAAATAGAAGAAATAAATATATACATGTTCCGATTGCATAACATCTATTTTTTTTAAAATAATCGACGCCATTTTAAATTATTTCCTTCTATATAAATAAAATTACAGAAGTTTGTCATTGTGTGTGCAACACGCAACATTACTAGATAGATGTCGATCTTTAATTTTAATCGTTTCACATCTTAAATACTTAGTATTTATAAAAAAAAAATATGTCACGATAACTTCATTTAATACAAATTTATTATAGTTTTAAAATACTATGATATTTTTTTATATCATAGGAGCCAATGAACAGGCGGATCACTTGATGTTAAGTGATCACCGCCGTCCATAGACACTAGCAACACCAGGGGAGTTGCAATTGCGTTGTTAGCCTAAGTGTGGGGGAAGGGGGCGGGGAGGGAGGTGGTCCTCCGGCGCTCTCACTGACCGAACGACACGCAACAATGCAAGCACTGTTACTTCACGTCGGTTTTCTATGAGAGGTTGGTAGTACCCATTCATGCTGAAACCAGTAATAGCTTCTGCGTGGCTTTACCACCTATATTTATAAGCGTTCAATAATATTCTTTTTCTTGTCGAAGAGAAGTGGGGCAAGCGGTGTGGTGTGCATGTGCCGGAGAGAAAGTAAACGGATATTATTATTATCAAAGAAATTTTGCAAGCAAAGTATATCTTTGCTTTCATTTTTTTTTATCTATTTTCTCCTGTACTTAACATATATTGCTAAGATAGTAAAAAAACGCAGATGACGTCACGGGTATCAGGTAGTTACTAATAAATAATATTTTTTTTCTTTTTATCGGCCCTCATTCTTAATACAAGTGTACAATAAACCATCATGTGATCTGGATCTTTAGGAATCATCTAAAATAGCATCGTTTCTATCTTTGTCCTCAATTGTACGCGTCACCAATTACACCAATTAAACGTTTATTTTAGTCGCACAAATTACTCGAACATTCCAACTACACAGAGAGCCGTCGATCCGTTAAGCTCTAGTACCACCAAAATCTATTCATTTAGGACATATAAATAAAACTAGCGGGCCCGGCGGACTTCGTCCTACCTTGATAATAAAAAATATCATCCGCAGTGCCACCTATCGGGTACAATCTAAACAATTAACAAAATACACAAAAAAATCATCAAATCTGTCCAGCCGTTTAGGAGGAGTTCAGTCACATACACACGGACAGATGAATTATATACATATAAAGAATTAAAGTCTCCGTTTTATGTATGAGATAATCTCTGAATCGGCTAAATCAATTTTGACGAAACTTTTACTAAATGTATTAGTAGTAATATAATATTTTTATAAGTTATGTGTATCACTCTGGTGTTTAAGTTACGTTATTGAAAAGTTTTATCAAAATACGTTCAGTATTTTTTGCGTAAAAGACTAACAAATATTTACCCATCTTTAACGTTTAACTTTTGCTCCCGACTTCGCTCGCATTTATCTAGAGTAACTTATCTTTCGGGAAAAGTACTTTATACTGGGTACAAAGTACCCCTATGTAGTATATTCGTACACTTATGTATATGTAAATCTATGACTATAGAATTCAATAAAATAGTAAGCACGATATATTATCTATTAACTTCCCTTGTGAAGAGTGTACTCTAAATTCTAATTATTTCGATAACACTGTATGTACTACGGCAAAGCTTAAATAAAAAGAGCTCATTGAATAAATTTCAGTTATGTATTACTACATACAAAACAAAATATAAAACAAAACCCTCTGCCACGTCTATCTATCTGTTAATGATAAACTCAAAAACTACAGAACGGATTTTCATGAGGTTTTCATCAGTAGATAAAGTGATTCATGAGGAAGGTTTAGGGTATGTAATTTGTCAATATGTTTTATTATATCATGGCGGGATAATTGTTTATAATTAGCTCTTTTGGATGACACGTTGGCCGAGCACTAACCTAACCAATCTAGGCTCATACAGATCGATAGCTATACATAGTTTTAATTGTGCTACATACAACTATGCTATTCTTAAGAGCTAAGCAATAACGATCAAGTTTAATAGAAGTAAAGTACAATTTAAAAAGGGTTTTTGTAATAATAACAATATTATAATTAATAACAAAAGACAATCCAAAATTAATAATACGAATGTAAATCTAAAGTGTCCGCACTTTTAAAAATTTTGTGGAAAAAATTGTTCCAGGTGTAGAGTAATAAAAAACATTTCAATCATTATGTCTGTCTGTCTATCTGTCTGTTTGTTTATGTACACGTATCACTGCTAAAGTACTGCGTTTACGATAAAACTAAGAAAATCGTAAATTATATCCTCGACTAACATTTAGTCTTAGTTTCATTAAAACCGGCTTACTCTATCAAAAGTTAATGTAATTTAATGACGACGCGACTTAAGTACAAGAGATAAGTAGATAAGTAAATGGATTACCTAGTTTTTTTTACAGTAGGTTCCACATAGACGGTGTCGCGAGCACAGCTAATTTAGAATATAATTATAAGACCATTTTCACGGGAACCAAGTCACGGACACCAAATATACATTAATATTATGAGTTTATCTAGAGACTTCCGCCTTCGTCGTAAAACCGAAGAAGTGAGAAAATTAATTAAAATAATTCTATGTTAATTATACGTTACAATCGTATCAGCATATATTATCGTTCTTTATAAATATTCATATGAATATATCCACCGTAATAAAATACTTTAGTTCTAAAAAATAAGCAATAAACAGGTACTATCTAGCAACGTAAATAGCATACTGACTCGTAATTCCTTAATTAATCGACGCTGGAGAACTCTATATTGTTTCACAAGAGGTACGAAACAAAGGAAGTTAAATGGGGACCTTGACCTACAATTACCATTAAACAGACTTCGCCTTCTGATTGGTTCTATAATAACAGTTTTTATGAATTTCTTATTTCTAAATATTATATTAAATTAAAAACACTTTGTATATAACATATTAATATTATAAAGTTTAAGAGTATGTTTACTTGAGCGCGCTAATCTCAGGAACAACTGGTCCGATTTGAAAAATTATTTCAGCATTAGATAGTTCATTTATCAAAGAAGGCTATATATTATCACGCTAAGGTCAATAGCCACGGAGCACGAATGAAAAAAGTTTCATAATCGGGGTTAACGTACGTATTATTTAATAATATTTTCACCTTTTACATAAACGGAGTCGCGAGTTAAAGTTAGCTTTAGCCCAGAGTAACTATTCCACGCGGACGAAGTCGCGGGCAGAAGCCAGTATTGTATAAATTTTGAGCAATTTTTACAATCGAAACGATCTAAAATGTAATCGATTAACGCTTTTAATTACTAAGAATCTAAAACAAAATATATATTCTTTTGATGTTAGTCAAGGTAATCTACTATTTACCTAGCTTTGGCAATTATAAACATGTAGACTGCCAATTATTTATCTCCATAATTGTTTTTATATAACACCACATATTTGAAATACATATTTTTATGTTCGTAAATACTATTTTACTAGCATTATGTTCAAAGAAAAACTAATTTTCATTCCGTCTTTATTAAATGGCAAACATAATTGCCGAAACTGACGATAACTTAATTATGCTCGCCTTTTACCTCATAGGGCATTAAATAATAATGACAAAGATCATTATAGGAAATACACGTTAAACACTAAGCCTAAACTGGAGCTCAAACAAATATTTGAGTCATTTCTCACTCCAGAGAAGATATTACTACCATTATACGTAACAAATTACTTTGACCCCCAACAAAATAAAATTAAACCGTACTGAATACGTCCGGTTGAATTATCTAATCTTATAGTTTTACGGGATCGTACGGCGCGCGTAAATCAATCCGGTGTGACGCGTGAAGTGAGCCAGCTGCCCGAAACTGGAGCGTGTTGTTGTTGGAAGAGCATTAAAAAGCCAAAATGGCAATATCATGGCATAAGATATTTCCGTGTCGGTTCGAAATAATCATATAATATTTTCAAGCGAAGCGTGAGTCTTATGTTGCTGTTGTCAAGAGATTTTGATTTAGATTATTAAGCGACTATTTCATTTAACTGTCATTAGAAATACCATTTCTTCAATAAAATGTGAATATATTAACAGAGCAATGTATTAACGTTGTTAACTTATCTTTTTCCACGCAACACTTCAAAATCAAAGGTACTTTATTCAATGTTAGGCTCTAAGAAGGTGCTTATGAACGTTAAAACTACCACCGGTTCAGAAAACAACCCAGTCATCGGGAAGAACCAGCAAGAAACGAAGAAGACGAAGATTTTCAACGCGAGGGTGATAACTAACCCGGCGGGCTTATAAAAACCTTACCACCATATTAAGGTTTTATCACGTTGTTTTCTTTAACTGAAACTTCTTCATGTGCAAGTGCGAATCTACGTCCATTGACGCGGTGTCCGAAAATTGTAACGACTGAGACATCATCGCTTCAATACATATAGTATATATATATATA
>MU158741.1:1186300-1239910 GCA_015888305.1 Antheraea pernyi | reverse complement strand
ATATATATATATATATATATATATAATAAGATAATAATTCTCGTTGTATTAATACTAGCCAGACTACTTGATAGGAAAAAATCAAAACGACCGATATTAAACTAAAATGTTAAAACTCTTAGAGATGTAAATAATTAGATTAAATCTGTTAATATAAAACATTATAAAGTAATGGAAGTTCGACGCATAAATTTGAAAAGATAAGATATATAGATATTTGAAATTTGGTCGACTGCAAGACATTAAGTTGTTTTTTTTTCGTTTTCACAACGAAAAAATTAAATGATATAAAATTAAAATAATGTTAGATTCACAGGAATATAAAAGATACGAATATAAATAGTTCGTACACATATAGGACATTTTAAGCAATGTATAACACCATCAGTGTATATCAGTGTAATCAAATTCTTAAGTAAATTATCAAGTACAAGCACTAAAAGGAAATAGGGAGTCAATACTTTTCTTTATTTTTGATGGAATAGAAAAAGGGTCTTAATTGCAATTACGTTTCAGTCAAGTTATGTTGAGGTTTTTTTTATTTGTAAAAAAAATAATACATTTTATAAATATATCTCGTCCGATGATATCAGGGCAGCAAGTCAAGAGTAGCAAGCTTATTTCTGAAAGGCGTGGGTGACGCATTTGCCAGTGTATTATCTAATTGCATGTTATTATGAATTGCGATTATTTTGAGAGCAGATTTTTTTGGGTACAGTAACCACTTAAAATCAGTTTGCCTGAATATCTGTTTGTTATTTCATACAATTATAAAGTGTTGAACATTAAGCTAGAACGATGTAACCCACAATATAGACGACACGGAGTATAATATACCCAAAAATGTATTCCAAGGTTACAATATATGGAAAAACTTTATTTCTTATTCCTTCATTTTAAAATTTAAATGGTTGCCAGTGAGGCGGCTTCGGCAAAAACGACCAACTATTTCTCCGTATTACTTTATAGTGTACAATTCGCACAGCATATCATATTATCAAAATAAACTGAACGTAATGTGAAACTTTTGTTTACAGTGACTAAGAGCTATTAACGTTTTTTGTTACACTATCCGAGATCATAACCTTGTAACAGTTTTACCGCATTATCTGTTTCGATACTGTTATTCGACACCCATAGACCATATCCTTACATCTACACCATAGGCAATTTCCTCTTTCATGTAATTCTACTTATATAAATGTTATAAATACTTCCTTAGCAGTGTATTAAAGATATATGTATGTATTAATTACAATCAAACGACAAATAATATTTTTTAGTATAACGAAATCAGTTTATTAATATATGTGTACAGTTTATAAATTATATGAATTCCAGCGTGAAAATATAATATATATTTTATTGTTAATCTATGTTTGTTTGAATTTAACTGTAATATTTCAAATCAAAAGTCAATCGTTTCGATGCTATTGATTTTTCTGCTTACTCTGAAATTGTTTTTATCATATTATACTATTGTTTGATGACGTATGACAATATGTTATTTATTTTTGTTGTGTTTCTCATTGTTCTATACTTATTGTACTACAAATTATGAGTACTATCACGCTATTTTCACTTCTCATATTTGGATTTGTATGGAAAAGGCTCGTGTATTTTTGGTTATAAATACGCTCTGTAGGTGGCACTACAATGTAATTTTGTTGGCAAGTTTGATAACATAAGATGGTGGGCAACAATTAATTTTGACATTTCTGACAACTTTCAAATATTTGTTTTCCTTCACTTCGTTTATGTATCTGTTACGTGATAACGCTCCGTTAAATTTTCTTGCCTGTCACAAACCATTTTACCTATCTCCGGATCTACTTAAAAACATTGACTCCTGCATACACTTGGATTTTGATTATCGATGAATGTATTCTTGTATAAATATATGTATGTTTCAAAAGCTTGTGTACGATTTACGCAGTACCGCTTTATGCATACATACATAGCTATAAATGTACATCTATAACCAACAGATATTAGTTTGAAAATCTTATTATAAAGGCGCTGATTGGAAAGAACGAGTGCGACCTCTATTTATATAAGGTACTCTATGAGTACTATCTCTAGGTTTCAAGTGAATGTAGGTTACGCGAAGTTGTCATAATTTGATTGTATGTACATTTATAATGCTGCAATACACATGACATCGAACTGTTGACTAAAACAAGTACTGAAGAAAAATTGTTTAAGAGCCACAAGATTAAAATGTAGTCCGATCTCTTAGTTTACCCCAATACATCGATACATCGCGTGATTGATAATGACATCATATCAAGGGAGTCGTGTGCGGCTCCTAAATTATAATGTTTACGTAGGAACGAACATTGCTCGCAGGCCGGTTTGTTTACGCGCCCCGGCTTTGCGCTTTGATGTGTTACCGACATACATAGACTTCAGGGTTGTCACCTATCAACAAAACACTATACAAATGAACAAAGATATGTTATTATTTTTTAAGAACATTTACCTATACTTATTTAACGTTGTTAAGAATGAAGAAATATATAGTGTTTGATATCGAATTATCTAAAAAATTATAACTTTAGCTTTCGGTAAACTTATTTGCTAAAAATTAATGTAGTTAAATCTGGTATTTTACTCTTGTAAAAAAATTATATATATAAATAAAAAAATAGAATAGCAAATATACACCGTATTTAACAGTTAATAAAAGGAAATTCGTGTTTTATATAAATATAATAATTATCAAATGGACAACCCTAGATATAATTTAGATACGCGCTGTTCACATCAAAGGGCCGGGCGCTTGAACTAATGAAGTGATCGACACATCGGTGCCGCCGCGGCCTCCATTACAGTATATATATAAATAGATAGTTTATGAAATCCACAACGGTCAGATATAAATATTATACAACCACTTATGGAACGGCGATGGCTCACTGATAGCGGGTTTGACTTGAAGATTTTATGTTTTCTAGAACTCGCCTAACTCTCTCTATAGGTATATTCCAGTATTTGCATTTAAGAACCAATACTGTTCAGAACAGCCTGAAAACATCTTTGAACAATAATACATTATTATTATTTATTTTAATTTAATTTTACCAAACATACATCCAAATTATTACTGCTACTGCAGAGTAGGTAAAATTTTAATAGTATTTTGGGATAATTTCTGCGTTTTAACAAGATGGTGGACAACAGGTACGGCTAAAATTGACAAGATGGCGCTACGATATACAAACTATAGTAATTAGTTTTAAATATATACTTTTTATGTAAAATTGTGTTTTTACAATCATGAAATCATCATCTATATAGATAAACATAAAAGGTACCTTATCTAAATACAAACTTTGTATCTAAATCGTTAGAGGCGTTTTCGAGATGCAAGAAATAAATTTATGTATACAAATACAAGAATACTCGTTTAAAGTTATAACACTTAGATATAAGATAGTTGATACATCATATACATTTACCATTTGAGAGAGTAGTCCGGTGAAGCTGTTAAGACTTGCTAGGTCAAGAGCATAGTCAGTTCGAAAAAAAAAACCATTTGAGAGTCGATATTTTCCAATTTCTATTAGGGTTTTTTTTATGCCTGGGAAATACGTTGTTAATGGTGTTTAAAAACAACAACATACTAAGTCGTTAAATCCGTCTAGTTTCTAGTAGAAGCATATTCCCAATACCGGCGACATTCACAGTGGACGTTATGACAAATCCAGATTAATAAATAAAACACACTCGACATTAAAGGAGAGCGCTTTTCTTTGACATGGTCACAACAAAGCTATGTCTAAAACAGTATCGCTTTGATCTACGCGTAGTTTCACGCGAGAACCGATTTGAATCGTGGCACATAAATACAGGACGTAAGTTTGATGTTTGTCCGCAGCACCGCCCTGGTATCAATTCTAATTTAATTACATACAGTAACTGCTGTCTAATTTTGTATATTTTCAAGGTGTGTGCAATAGAGAGTTTTATTATGATTATTATTATACATTTTAAAAGTCACAGTGGTTTGACCGGTGCAATGTCATTCCGATATCCGCAGGCACCAAACCCTGTACTAACGAATATTTCGTAATACGCATACATTTACTAATTTAAATTGGTAACAGTATCGGCTGACGGTGTAGGAAAACATGGTGAGGAAACCTGAACCTGAGAAATATTCTTAGAATTGTAAATGGGAAATTATAGAACTGTGGATTTCTTAGAGTTTGAAATCGGTAATACATCGTGGGCTGGTATACTCATACCTTCCTTCGGGAAGAGCCCTTATGGGCCTGCAGGGGTCTCTTACATGCTGATGATAACATGTCGTGTATTGTTTTTTACTATGCCTAGCGAAAGCAAAGACTCCCATTGGCCATGATGTGCAGAAAGACCAAAGAAGAAATATTTATTAAGAAGAAATGTTATAAACAAAGCAATTACCAGTTACCGGTCTCCAAAAGAAATGTTTCGTTTTACCAAATCAATTGATACAATGTTCATTTAATGTTATTGATCTCAAAATAGCTTTTTAATGTGTTTAACTATCATCGATAATTTTTACAAAGTTGACAAACCATTTTAAATTTTAAATCCCAGTTTAAAAAGTGTATTTTGGCTTATTACTCGATTTAATTCTTAAAATCGTTCCCTTAATTTACCATTTCCATTTTAGACTTGAACTATACCAATAAAAGAGTCGCATACCGCACTTGATTATCACAATAAAGGTATTTTAGTGTACACTGTGACCAGTTTCACGTGTCCGCCAACTACACAATTGAGTTAATAGTACATTTCTCACG
Source organism: Antheraea pernyi (assembly GCA_015888305.1). Lineage (NCBI taxonomy): Eukaryota > Metazoa > Arthropoda > Insecta > Lepidoptera > Saturniidae > Antheraea > Antheraea pernyi. The sequence goes on along the minus strand of MU158741.1, from coordinate 1,235,120 downwards.
GTTCCGCCACTCCGTTAGTGAACTTTCTCTATACTGCAAACCAGTTTGTCCATTCACCATTAAATGTTAGCTAATACGAGTTTATGAAATGTTGATTAATTATTATTGTCTTAATGATGTTTGTTTCCCAAAGTTAACAGATGTTATATAACAGTACAGGTGAAGGTAAACCTAGAAAAGGATCTAGATATCAGATCCAATTTGCAGTAGGCGGTAGAGCCACGCTGAAGCTATTACTGGTTTCAGCATGAATGGGTCGACTCGCCCGGGGTAGTACCACCCTCACACAGAAAACCGACGTGAAGTAACAGTGCTTGCATTGTTGCGTTTCGTTCGGTCAGTGAGAGCGCCCTTTCCCCCCAAAAACAGGTTGGCAATGCACTTACGACTCCCCAAGTATTGTTAGTGTCTATGGACGATGGTGATCTCTTAACATCAGGTGACACACCTGTTCATTTGCATCGTATGGCACAAAAAATGTAATATACATTCTAACAGGTTTTTTATCGTGTTGTGGTAGTGTGGTATTATACTAACTGAGATCTTTTGTGTTTAGAACATAACTGGACAGTTATAATTCAATGACTGAGCGTTCAATATCTATTGATGTATGTATTATATCAACTCTCTAATAACTATAATATACGCTATGTTTAGTTTGAAATTAGATCATGTATATAATCTTATGCCTTAAAAAAAACGTTTGGTCTTAGATTTTTACCTTCAATTTTTAGAGGTAATGAGTGTCATTAGCTCCTTAAATGTATCAAGCTTATCATACTGTTCTTTTAAGTTGTTGGAAAATTAGGACTACGTAAGACACCTATCCCCCTTATAACCTCTTTATGAGACCACACGGCATCACGCGAGCATATTCACTGACGGCTACGGCTTTCCCAGTATATGCTTCTCTCAAGCTCGTCTCTTGGGTTGAAGAGACCTTCTGATGAAACCACCCTATAATACACACTTTACCCAACACTGGCGATTCATGTTCCGCGAATTATATGTTCATCTATACTAGTTCGTGAGTTTGTAGGGGGTAATTTCAGGAAGTACTGGTTAGATTTGAAATATGCTTTCAGTGTTAGATAGCGCATTTATCGAGAAATGCTATAGGCTATATATCATCACGCTAAGGCAAACAGGAGAGGAGCATGAAGAATGTTTCAAAACAGAGGTTTTTCGCTTGAGAGCCCAAAGTGTCTATTCTACGCGGACGAAGTCGCAGGCAGAAGCTAGTTTGACATACAAGAAAATTTCTTCGACTCTTTTAACTTTAAGCTTATACTTGGTAACTAAAATCTAACGTGTTCCACTAAGTGGAATTTCACAAACCCCGAAAATAAAATCAAGAAATGATTACTTTATTACTGTTAATAATAGGAAATTTATTAAGTAATAGCGAGTGGGTTTAAGTAATATTTATTTGTACATTTTAATAGACATAGAAAGACTAACATTCAAATTTGAATTATCATACTGCTACATATTACAATCTGAAAAAAAATTATCGTCTTATAAGTTTTTTTTAAACAAACATGTTCACCTGATGTTAAGTGATCACCACCGTCCATGGACACTAACAACACCAGAGGAGTCGCAAGTGCGTTGCCACCCTTTGGGGGGCAGGGTTAGGGGAGGGGAGGTGGGCACTGTTACTTCACGTCGGTTTTCTATTAGAGGGTGGTACTACCCCGGACGAGCCGACCCATTCATGCTAAAACCAGTAATAGTTTCAGCGTGGCTCTACCACCATTTTTAAATGTGTAATAAATAAATATACGAGTAAATAAAAACTAAAAATAACCAATCATATCTTTTATCTACGCGCTTTACTAGGTAGGTGGTGTTTGAGATACCCAAACACACTACGCAATTTAAAACAACAGCGGGACCAAATGAATTGCACTAATCACGCCGGTAAGCTCATGCGCAGCTACTGAGAAAATCTAGATCGCGTATTTATTGTTTAAGTGATATTATTAGTTTTCAACCACTGTCTTGCACTTTTCCTTAATCGAGTATTCTGATATTAGAGGTTAACTGTGCCCGCGAACCCGTCCGCGTTGAACATAATGTAAAAAAAAACAGACTAATAAAATCATCTTAATGTATTAAATCCATTTCTTTATCTACATTTCTCTCGTACTTGTCGCGTCGTCATTAAAATTACAAAGAGTGAACCGATTTGAATGAAACCAATGAATGTTACTCGAGAATATGCTTTATGATTTTCTTTAGTCAACGCAGTACTTTAGCAGTGATGCGTGTTCATATAAACACAAAAATCGATAGATAGAAAGACAGATAGACATTTCTAATAGTTACTGAAATCTATTTTATTACTTATTCAAAACACCTACACCAATTTTTTTAAAGACAAATATTAAAATAACAGACATGTTAAATGTACATTCTTATTATATGTATAGATAATTTTCACGTTTATCCCTCGCGTCGCGTCGTATATCTCGAGATTTTAACTAGAATAAATATAAGTTTTTTTAAATATTTGACAAACAGCTGAGTCTTTATTTACATGAGTGTGTACACGTGAACCCGTTTTTCCTATGTTTATGTAGTTGAAAGTAATATATGGCCCATTAAAAACACTGTCTCAGTCGGCGTACCCCGCCAGCCCGGCCCGTCTGTCGCGGCATCAAAGAGCGAAGCGGGCGCATTATTCGTGAGCACTCTGCTATTTTGGGAACACGTTGGTAATTAATTTTTTGTCGCGGCCGATGTCCTTTGTTGTCAGTCGACGTGATTCCTTCAAGCAAGAAATGCATGTTCTAAAAGAAATCCGAGTCCATAAATTAAGAGTGAAAATGATATTTATGTAGGACTAGTTGATACCCGCGGCTTCGTTTGGGACAATTTAAGTATTACAAAACACAAAAATGAGGATCATTGTTTTGTTTATTTTTGATGGCATGGAAAACGGGTCCGACTAGCGATTACGTCAGGAATATTCGCTTATAGTGATTTTTTTGTTACTTGATATAATTCTAAAGAATTCGGAGAGAGATTTCATAAAAATTAAACCAATACTTACGAAGTATAAGAAGGGCGAGTAAGAGTTTTGTTTACTTACACTGATAAGGGGTAGGAGTGGTTAAAAATAGTTAAATCTGCTTACGTAATATTCCCACCGTCGTTAGTATTAAAATGGTTCTATTTTGTAGAAGCTACGTGTTTTTAGTGGATCAATTGTAGGTTAGTCTTTAATTTTTAAAGTGTAATTTTAGTACTATCTACCGATATTAATTTATCTTTGTTGAATTTTATCATGACTACTGAGTCTTTATTAAAAACATTAATGATGTGTAGACTAGTAATTATTCTAATCAGCCCTCAGGTAATCAATCACTATCTGCTGTAAAAAGTCATTTGAACGTTCGTTCAGTTGCTTCCGAGATGTGTGCAGAGGAACAAATAGACACTTCAATTTTATTTCTATATAGATCAAAGAAATAGTGGTTTCCTTTTTCTCTTAAGTCGAAACAATACCATATTACCTTTTATATATTTTTATATAACATCGGACTAATTAAAAGAGTTAAGTATGTAGTACATCTAATCATGTAAAGACAATTAGTAAAAAATAAATAAATAAAAAATAGTAAATAAAAGAAAAATGTATGATAACACAGAACAAAGCTCCGTGATGTATTCATCCAATAGCATTGACAGGTACAACAAAATAAATACATACTCCGTTTTAAAATCACCGCGAACAATCGAACGTTTCTAGTACAATATACTTCGAATGTTTCACTGAACAAATAAATAATACCGAGCCTAAGAACCGAACGGCCGAATATTTCGGCAATAGTACTCAAATAGCTCTCAACTAAAACGTATTATAAGCAAAATAATGAGACACATGTTTCAAGTGTAATTGAACTTTATTACATTGGGATACGTTTGAAATATGCTTGAGACGATTTTAGAGGTAGTAAGGCATTTTATATCAATTGTGTGATCCAAAAACATCCGATAGCACTCATACGGTTATCGCTTATTAAGGCGCAGTTTATAAGCAGATACAGAAAGGGAAGTAGTACTCATATACATAAAATATATAGGTGATATTTACTATAATTAAAGAGAATTTAAATTTTAAAAAAATTCGAAAAGGTAACAGTCGATTCTTAGCGACCGCGTGGTTGACTGTTGTTATTCAGCACTTATTGGACGGCGAAGAAGATTAATAAATCCTTATTATATTATTATCCATGCCTCCTGAAAAAAGGATGAAGGTTGACTCAATTTTCACATCACGAGAAAAACAGGGATGCTTTCAAATACTCATAAAATACTCATGAGTTGCACACTACTTCTATCCGACTATAGTATACTTGACACGCTTACTGCTTCTATGTACGCTTTGTATCTTTTCTTTAAAAAATTAAGATAATGTATTGGTTTTATTAATGTAACTGTTGTTATTTTCTTCCACATTTTGACGGCCAACGTTTTTTTGTATAAGGAAATCGATATTCTATAAGCAAACGTTTGTTTACAAGTCTACAAAGTGAGTTCACAATTTAAACATAAAATTGTTTACCCTTAAGTAAAAACATCTTAAGTGGTGCCGACAGAGCTTAAACCTTTCCCGTGGGCAAATACGATTGTTTGCCCACAATTGTTGGCTTAAAACGAAACGTTTTCGGTGGAAACTAAAATATATACCCCATTTACGTGTTCATTCTACCGTTCTAATGGGATAGGCCGGTGGAACCGAAGGGTCTCTGTTAATCTGGAACGATTCAATTTACAACGACAAATAATAATATTTTTATGCGCCCGAGTGCCTTTGATATTCCAAGAAAGTTTATTTAAACACTCAGCGGATGCATTGTTTTTTTTAACATACTGACAGTGACGTCATTAGGCAGGAGGACTTATATTTTGATGATGCTCCCATAGATGCGTGTACCGGCACGGAGCTTAGTCTATGGTCGCAATAAATTAATGTATGGAGAAACATTATCGTCATACGTTACGAACTATTGGAATGCGTGACGATTGATGACAAATGTGGCCACGGTTTTTAGACACATCAAAAGAACTTGGTAACGCTAATTTCGAGTTATTATTGAAATGACAAAGGTGTGCGAATGTTGTTCTGTGCTTTTATCGGAATTAATTTTTAGGTTAGTTTTTAGCGTGACAAGTACACGAAACGTCCTCACGTTCTTTAGGCGCATTGAGCCGTATTTTTGGGCATGCCATAAACATATAATTTCGGGTCATGACATGACAGTAAGCGTGACCGACTGTATTGCGCTTCCGCGTCTTGCGTCAGAGTAGCGACGCGTATAGTAAAATATATAAGTAAAATAATAGTCAATATTCAAAAGAGAACACAGTTATTTCATTGTTTTGAGTTTTCACTTCTGTCGGTAATCCTTATGAATGCTTATGAATTTTTTTTCACTACTACTTAAACTATAGAAAAGTTTAAAATAGACAATAACACTATATCCTCTTTACTAAGTTTCGTCAAAATAGGTCCTAATATTGAAACCGCGGGCAAATAAGAAACCTGTCAACTTTCTTAATTCATATGAATTAAAAAAAAAAAACAAAAACAACTTATTTCAAAATATATCTGCAGGAAATGTATATACACATCCATTAACGTAATCATTGATTCGCAAATAAATATGTAGATTGTAGATATAAATCGCGAAGTATTTTATTGAAAAAAAAACCTAAATACCTATCTAAGTTTTCATAGGTAGCTCTTAATTGAAAGAGATATGAAATCTCTCTAAATGACAATTCCATGCTTCATTAAGTAACGAGATAAAGGGATCGGACGGTGTTATCATTCGATCAGATAACGCTCCAGTTTGGTAGGCAATATTTATAATCGAAAATCAATTCAGTCTATACATTCGATAAGATCGACTGGGCTATAATTAAATACCATTAAAATGCTAAGCGTATTTCTAGATTCTATCAAACAGGCAATCTGTGATAAATCGATAGCGGGCTTAGAAGCGATTTTATCGACAACATGACATGTTACTTTGATGTTCAAATCATTAGAAAGACTTGATTTGTGTCATATTATTTCAAAGTTATTATATTCCACACAAAATAAACAATTTCTAAAGATATAAATACGCATCATTGTGGAATACAAAGACTGCTCCCATGACAAACAAATTTAAACCAATTATATATTTAGTAGATTTGATATTCTTTCTCTTTCTTTCGTACCAATCTTGATTATTGATGATAATTATTGCGATTGTTTGCAAGTTCTTACAACATTATTCTTTACAAATAAAGTCTTGTTATGATTACAAGTTGGTTGCTCCATGTGACATTCTAGATATTTTTTCTGACATCTCAGAATTCATATTTCACGTTATTTTTGCCGATGCACTTTAATTCTGCACGATAACTAATCTATATAATACAATATATCCCCAATATTACACAATATAGGGTCCAATAATGGAAGCCTATGAATAAAAAAATTAAATCACCTATATGACTGGATAAAATCCGGTCAAAAAATGAAAATTTATTATCAAACATTTACTATCAAAGTAATTAGTTGTCTGTAAAGTCGGTTTACGGACTATATTTTATATAATAACGTCATAAGGCCGATAGCGTCTCTCTATCGCTTGTTCCGCGCTCTCGCTTGCACGCTCGGCTCAGGCGGAACGTGACAATGAGTCATGCTTTTTCGTGCGTGCAGCCGGCATTCATCGATCAATAAGACGTTACTACGGCAAAATAATCCCAGATAAGTTAATTAAAAACACTTACTCATCTGTGGAAACAACTAAACATGTAGATAATTAATTCTGAGAAAATAAATAAATACGAAAATATATTCAATTAGTAGTTTCCATCTCAGTTTCACCATTTAGCTTAAGTACTTCAGATTTACTGCTGAACATATCAAATACTATAGTTTGGTGATCAAATGTGACAATAATACATTTCACACATACGCGATTTGATGAATCCTGAAAAGAACCATATTTTTTACATATTTCCTGTAAAGTATTCTACAGCCACGAACGAAACTTAATTTGTTTATATTCTTCAACAGGCATTGAAAATGCTAATAATGTTCTTTCTTTCATTTAACAATACATCAACCCTTCAAGCCGACCTTCGCGCCGGTATTGCGTGACATCCGTCCCGCTTAGACAAAAACTGGTCTCTCTGTCGACCTTGCTATTGTTTCGCGACCAGTCATTAGCTGGTTTTTTGGTAACCTCTCAGCTTTCAATACCTCATAGCATGGGAACACTGCCCTTTGTTTGAGCTTTACAATAAAACCAAACTTTCCTAAAGCTTTCTGATTTGAATATCGTCGGTTTCAAATGTTCAAAAGTAGTGTTTGTAAATATTTTAACATTATAATATTCATCATTTTAATATTAAAATATTCTATTGCTACATCATATCTATATATTAATACGTGAAGCCTAATCTTTGTACCCCTTTTTAACGGAATTGGGCGAACGGATAAACGTGAAACTTGGCATAGTTAAAATTTATATGGAGAAGTGCAGAAAGCTATTTATTTTATATAAAATGCATTAGAAGTACATTAAATTAATTAAAATATGCATTACTCACACTACTGCTTCAATTTTACACAACATATACACACATGTAAATAAAAAAGACATTTTGACATCTGTCAATAAAGGACTTCAAAAAAGGTTATGAGGGAGGTTGCTTTGCTCGATTGTATGTATTATTTTACTCTTACGTTCCAATTACCCTTTTTCATTCTACATTCAACAATGATATTATAACATACAACTATTATTGTTATATTTACCCCTTTAAAAAATCAATGAACTATGGTCGAATGTCGACCACTGGACGCCCACTAGTTTCAATAATTATCGAAGTATGAATACTTTATCAATAGGTTTCATTTCAATGGTGGTAGAGCCACGCTGAAACTATTATTGGTTTCAGCATGAATGGGTCGGCTCGCCCGGGGTAGTACCACCCTCTCATAGAAAACCGACGTGAAGTAACAGTGCTTGCATTGTTGCGTTTCGTTTGGTCAGTGAGAGCGCCGGAGACCCATCTCCCCTCCCCTCTCCTCTCTCCTCTCCCTTTCCATCCCCTAACCCTTCCCTCCGAAAGATGGCAATGCACTTGTGACTCCTCTGGGGTTGTTAGTGTCCATGGATGGTGGTGATCACTTAACAGCAGGTGACCCACCTGTTCGTTTGCCACCTATGACATAAAAAAAAAAAAAAAAATAGTTGGACAATTTTCTTGACACTTGTAAATAAAGGCTAGAGAAGGACGAAAAATTTATATCCGATATCTTGATATACATAATTTGTTTGTTACAATTGGAACAATTATGAATAATCATTTTTTATTTATTTCAGATGATGTCATTCACCAGTATACTCTCCAGCGGGTGTTCAGTACACGCTCGCTTCCTCCTCTGCTCCGCCTTCGCCCCTCTCTGTTCTGAAGAGGTGTCGGGCTCAGTGAGCGCATGTAGAGCCCTCTGTGAAACAGTCGTCGACGACTGCAAGGACCAGATTAAACTACTACTGCCGACAGCCATGCTTGACTGCTCGGCTTTCCCTCTCCGTGCCTACAGAAACCTCTGCATGAGACCTCCAAATGCCAGCGAATCAGAGCCCGACCCGCCACCACCATCACGCTGGCCATTCCATGATCACGAGCTAAGAGAACACGGATGCCCGCCGGCGCACACCAGAGCTCTTACTGGTGAATGCTGGCCGGCTTGTGGACAACATGCGAGATACAGTCAATCGGACAAAAGAACAGCTGAAATCTTGATGAAGACTCTCGCTTGGTTTTCTGTCCTATCGACTGCGTTCGCACTGTTAACTTTCTGTGCGGAACCCTCGAGATACAGGTATCCAGAGAGACCGATAGTTTGGATGGCAGCGTGTCACTCCATCGTTGCAATGGCTCACGTGACTAGAGGCTGGTTGGGCGCCAAAATGGTTTCTTGTTCTGGATCGACGCTTGCGGTGGATGGCCTCGCATCTCCCACGTGCGTGGCATTTTTCGCTTTGACGTATTACTTCACGCTAGCGGCGGACGCCTGGTTCGCGAACGCGTGCGTCGCGTGGTACTTGACTGCGGCCAGCGAATGGTCTACGGAGGCGCTCGAAAGAGCTGCAGCGTACTTGCACGCGGTATCATGGGGCTGGGCGGGAGCGTGGACGGCGGCAGCGTTAGCTCTGCGAAGAGTTACGGCGGACGAACTGACTGGCACTTGCGGCGTGTCTGATGCCGCTGCAGCTGCACTCATCGGTGTACCAAGAGGCGCTTTACTGGTGACGTCGATAGCACTAGCTTTGGGTGCGTGCCCGGGAATTGTACGAGTTAGGCGTGCGCTTGACTCCAGAGGAGCAAAGCGCGTCGGCCGGTTGGCGGCGCGAGCTGCGGCGACTGGAGTGCTTTATCTATTCCTGGCAGCGTTCGCGACGGGAGCGCGAGTATTCGAAGCCCGATCGAGGGAAGCAGAGTCCGGTTTGGCGTTGCTGGCGTCTCTGGACGGCAGTAACGTGGACAACACGGCGGGCGCCAGTGCGGTATCAATGTGTTTGTGTTTGTCGTGCGGGATAGCGGCCGGGGCGTGGGCTTGGTCTAAGAAATCTACCGTAGTGTGGCGAAAAGCCTTGTGCCCTCCTCGAAAGGCTCCATGTTGCGCCCCACCGCTGTTGAGAACCCACCACCCTTATTATAAAAGACCCTTACATGTGTCAAGAGTGTGACAGCGTCTCAAAGACTTTTTATATTTAAGACTATCTCTGCCTTCTGTGAAGGTTTTCTCTGCATCTGTTAATTTATGTAAATAGTGTAAATTTTATTAATTATACTGTTGATTTTATAAACACTTTTTTATTTGTTTATAACGACTTTATTTTATTATAGACATCACTTTACACCTGTGGTTATATATAAATCTCTATACAAACAAATTATACGATAATTTACAATATACACACCTCTAATACGAGTCTTAACTATTGCCAAAGAGTAGCAGAAAAACTACAATCTAACAATAACATTCATTAATTTAGTTAGAACAGCAACATTCCTGTATTAGATAGGCAAATGTCTATTTTAAACTTTTTACAAATTTGATACATAATTCATTAATTTCTATATTAAAATACGACCGATTACCATTCATAATATTTTAACTGTAAATAACAACACATAGTGTCTAGAAATGTAACGATTCGAAGTTGGTAGAACTTCTGAATATATTTATTTTTATATTGAGTTAAACTGTGTATTTTGATCATCACCTGGTCTGATGTTAAGTGACTAAGCCGAAAAAATACGGCTAGAAATAGTACCTAAAGACTGCACTAAAAACCGGATTCTTAGCCAAACTGCTCTCGAGTAAAACAGAATCGATATAAAATTATTACAGGAAACTCTCAAATCTTATATATAAACGTATTAAACGCTTGTTAACCAACATCGATATATCGAATCGATACATTTCTAGTTTACCATAAGATTAGAGAAGTATTTTTTAAAGAAATATATTAAATTTCATTATAAAAATGACTTGGAATGTGATAATTATATAAATAAAATTTACATAAAATAATAATTAATTTATACATAAATATTTAAAAAACAAACATCTCGACGCGGTGAGGTTAAGTGCAGAATTTATATCCCTTTAATTGTTTCCTAAAAAGCATTTATATTCCATTCCATTGACATCTCTGATGGCCAATCTATATTCATTAGCAATTATCAAATTACATATTGCATGAAATCTTTGCAGATTAAAATTCTTTCGCCACAGGCTTTTTTAACATTTCAAAATTTATGTTACATAATATATATGGCTTCATTTCCTATAGTCCCCATACGATAATTCCCAATTAGGCAAACCATGTATATTAAACTAGAGTTATAACCTTCATATACCTGCGCATTGGTCAGTAAGACTTATGAATTTTTTTTATGGAAACACTGCCGTTTTTGGCCTCTCAACAGCTGCTTGGCTCATGGCCTATTTCTAATGAGTATAACATGAATGTATATATCCATGTTCTTATATAAAACAATTAGGTCTGCCAAGCCGACGCGCGGGAATAAGAGGCTTAATTCGCTAAGGTCGATAAAATACTAGATAGATAGATACTTCGACCAGAGATATGATAATTATTAGTAAATTAAAATTATTCACGACGAGTATCTGTCAATACATCTGACTAATAAAATCTGATTTCAGTTTACGCATTATCAAACTAAAAGTCATGAGAAATTATATATATTATATAATTATATATTTCGAAAAACAAAAGTGAAAACCGTTCAAATTTCAAGAGAAACTCTAACAAAAATGTTCGATAAATTTATAATAGGAAAATAACAAAATCTTATATATTTTTCGAAAAATTTTAAGATATTTTTCATAATGAAGTCATGTTTACTGGCCGTATCTGTCGACAGAACTGACTTATTAATTATAATTTTCCTTTTTCTCAATGGAAAGGCTAATTGACCAACATGTCATAGGTGGCAAACGAACAGGTGGGTCACCTGATGTTAAGTGATCACCACCGTCCATGGTCACTAACAATACCAGGAGAGTCGCAAGTGCGTTGCCACCCTTTGGGAGGAAGGGTTAGGGGAGGGAGTGGAAGAGGAGAGAGGAGAGGAGGTGGGCCTTCGGCGCACTGTTACTTCACGTCGGTTTACGTTCATTTACGACACTGCATTTTAGTCAATTAGGATTTACATCGTCCTTGTAATGTTTTCTATCTATTTAGTCTGATCATTTCCTCATATCTAGTTGGAACAAATTGGTGAAACGCAAAAGATCACGAAATTAGCGTCTATATGTTCTATGGTATATCCAAACAGAGGTAAATGGTTAAACTTTCAATCAGAAAGGCATGTTAAACGAAGATCAGCAATATAATAAATATTTATTAGGATATTTTAAAATAATATTATTTATGTAATTAATTTAGACTCATTTTCTTTAATATCATTATCCGTATTTATTTGTTACTATAATTGTGTAAAACAGAAAATTCTCTGATAAATATTACAATATTTACAATCACATATATAATTAAAGAATAAATTAATAATACGCATTTAAAAAAAAAATATTATAGGGGGCAAACGAACTGGCGGGTCACCTGATGGTAAGTGATTACCGTCTTCCGTAGACATTAGCAACACCATGGGAGTCGCAAGGGCATTGCCGGCCTTTTGTTTGATATATAATAATGAAATAAACATAAGTTTAAAAAAGGGTTCTTTAATTTCGCAAAGAGAATAGAAACTCGATTTTTTCATATTATTCAAAGGCTACGATATGTAGCATAATTTAAAATTTTATTATGTGTTTTTTTCAAAGACGTGTAGAATTATTTAAATTAGTTTTGGCGCGTTAGCGAAAAATGATGATAGTAAATTTTTACGATGCACACCGTCACGAAAAACCGACACCCTGAAGTTAGCTATAGTCAACATTTTAGTTTTACAAAAAAATTTATCAAGTTACTATTATGAGAGCTGCTCATGAGATATGAAAATGTATGAGAGATATCTAAATGGATAGGGTATGTATTTATATTATACATCTCAACGTATGAATACTAAAAAATAACCTCTAAATACTTCTCAATTAGGTACTTTTTTGGTTTGACAGAATTTGTAATTTACACACTTTTTAAAAAGAAGTCGTTTGTCGTAAAGAATATTTTATAAGTTACAAGAAAAAACAATCGGATTATAGCTAACAAAACATAATTGGAAGTGATGATAACCCGATGTCTCTATGGCTGCCTTTATACTATGAGCCTTAGCTTTAGATAAAGTACCACAGATGGCCACAGATTAAGCCATATGGTAATTTAACATCAGGTGAGATTTGGTTAAGCTTCACAACCTTATTAAAAATAGTAATTGAAGAAACAATAGTATGAAATTCATTTCTTAAATTATGCAAACTGAAAAAAAAAACGCTAATCGCAACGATTTTAAATGTTTTTTTTTTCTATCCATCCTGCAAAAGAAGGAAAAATTTATGTTCAATGCATCAGTATTTTCAAATAACTTGGGGTAGTTGTGGTATAATCATATTTATTATAAACGCCATCTATCCACATATTATTTGTACTATTCTGTCTATTGTTTGATATTCTATATGTCAACAGCGGATTCGATTTTAACGCCATCTATATTCTATTTCTTTAGAAAATTCAAATTTCGTGTCAATTCTAAAAAGGATTTGAAGTTACGATTTTTTATACTGTGATTGTTTGCCATGAAATGTAGTTTAAATTGATAGATATATGTCACATAATGCCTAATTTTTTACAAGTCCAGGACATTCCTCGACTAATTATTTTAAACTTTTTTAACACTCAATCAGATATCGATTTGAATTCGCAAATTTTATTAATAACATTTGTAATATTAAATACACTATTTTCTATAATTTAAATAATAATAAAACGTTCATATTTATTTATATCCACGTACCAATATCGATATCATTATACTATCCGTCTTGCGTCGACATTAAACTATCGAACACTTCGGCCGCTCCGACTTGGCTGTTACCGAAATAACTAGAAAAATTAAATATACCCGATTCTTGTCTGACATTATCGGTCGAACCGAACTGGGTTTTATTCCTCAGCGGCGTAGTGTTCTCACTCGATGACTTCTTATCGATTATCGATAAATTCTTACGGCCGGGATCGTAGAGGAGAGCTTCCGTTGTCGATAATCGATTATCGTTGTACGGGTTCGTTAGGTATTCGGCGTAGAGTTCGGCGTGTTGTAGGTCCTGCGATGCCTCGTTTTGTACCTCTATGATGTTGCTCTGCGTCGATGTTTCGAGTGGTTTTATCGATAGTGTCTCAGTATCTTCGGTCGGTGTCGATACTTGTGTGTTCGTCTGATAATTTGTAGCTTGCGGGTACAGAACCGGTATTTGTGACTGTATTGAAACGCCAATAGGTGTTGATATCATCTGAAAAAAAAAATGAATTGAAAAAAATCACAATAAACCTTTTAAAAGACTCGAATCCTAGTACAACCTGCTTGGAACATACAAAGAAGACTATGAACTAAAACGTATATTGACGTAATCGATTTATAGTTATTTCTTGATATTTGATTGTAGAGGGTTTGCTCTTATATCAAAAGGGGTTCAATATTTGATCAAAGAGGGTTCACTATAAAATTTGCATTACTGTAACTAACTCATTCAACATAATTGATGAATCACAGGTGACTAATTAATTCTTCGACAATACTGTCCCTTATTTAGTAAAATAGTTTTTTTTTTGTACTATGGTGACATTTTAATTAAAAGGGGTTCAAGTCGTCTGATAAACCCTTTATATAGATTGTAAGCGACTAGAATGGTTATATTATATTGTATAGGAAAATGCATATTAAAACATATCAGTACATTTAATTCAATCCTTCAAATAATTTTGCGGGTTTGTGCCCGATAGAGATGAGATTTACTGACTTAATGACTCCAGTAGCTTCTTTGAACATAGGTAAGTGAACCATCATGGGAGAAAGAGGTCCAAATATGAAGAAAAAAAATGCTATTGCGTCGCAAAATAAAGTAACAAAGGAAAACTTATTCTACAGGGTCATGGTAGTTTCTATAATGTCCTTCAAAAATTTGGCCTTGACTCCCTCTCCAACACTATTACAATACCTCTGCCAAACGTTTGAACTAGTGTCATGTATCAGTATGGTAGTTTTGAATAAATATATTAAATTGCTTTTAAGAATATAAAGATTTGAGTTTATCGGATAGTGAGTTGAAGTACCATGTCTAACGGGTTTTAATATTTAAAGACTATAACAGGGCAGGTCAATATGTGAACGATGGTGACGTCTGGAAATGACGTCAATCTCTGCGCATCCACCAAAAACAAATATAACTATCCCTGTTTGTAAAAAATATGTCTCATGAAAAGATTAACTTTTACTCGATGGTGGGTTGTGTGCCCAAACCAGTGGTAGTTTCGACGTCCGTAAACGCCTTCTCAGGGGCTAAACTAAATACAATAATTTTGATTATAGTATACAAAACCTACCTCATTCAGGGGTTGAAGCAAAACCGAGGAAGTGAGACTAGTCTGATCGTAGAGCGGGTTCCGTATCGGCACCATGCCCGAGACGGGTGTCGGCGCGACCAACATTGGCGTATTGGCCAACGACGGGGGCGTCTGGCTTATGTTAACGGGGGAATGCGCTTGTGGTGTTGGGGATGTTTGGCAAATCGTCGGGGATGTTTGGCCAACGGTTGGGGATTGGGTCGGCGTTTGGACGTGGATAGGGCGGGGTTGGGGTAAAATGGTTGGCGTACTTGGACCGACAGGGACGAGTGCGGGCAGAGTTGGCGGGAGCGCCGACTGCATATGGCTCGGTACGTTTATCGATGGGTTTGTGTTGTCTTTTACTGTAATAATAAATTAATGGTTGATAAAATGATATATTCACTCGGCTGACTATATTATATCTACTAAATATATAAAGATGCAGTGTCATAATGTTTGTCCACAGTGAATTCCGAAACTACTCAACCGATCATTATGAAACTTGGTGTTTATGTATAATTTGGTCCAACTTGAGAGATACGATAATTTATATTTCGATTAATAATTTTATTATTTTTTAATTACAAATTAATTGATTGTCAATGTTGATTATTGTTATTAATTGTAAGTTTCATCTGTCTCGAATTAAATTAAAAGTTACATATAGTAGATTATATTACCTTGCGGGAATAATTCATCTTTCAAATCAGGTAAAAACTCTCCAATCTTCTCCCACGTTATATACCACAGATCGTTGTAGCCATCGCCGTTGCTGAATATCTAGAAATATAATAGATCCACGATTAGTCTATTTCAGATATTTCATAATAAACTTAACTTATTAGTAATATATAAAATGTTAGAGGTGTGTGTATTATTCAATAACTACTGAAAAGATTTCAACAATTTTTCCGTTACATTAGATATCACGATAATAAAGATATCACGATATCTCCATTTAATATAGAATTATTAAAGTTCCGAGTAGGTACGATTTTTATATGTACTGCACGTTCGAATTTAATATGGCACGGTAGAGAAAATTTTTCGTTACGCGTTAATCGTAAGGCAGGTATGTACTTGTGTGTACGTTCCATTCTTGAATCCATCTGAACACTCACAAAAAATGTTATCAAAATCTATCCAACCGTTTAGGAGAAGTTCAGTCACATACACACGGACAGAAGAATTATATATATATAACGTATTTATATCTCAAATTGTGTTCCGCACAACTTTATTCAGATCACTCAAAAAGATTGCTGAAAACTGTGGTTTTAGGATTTTTAAAGAAAATAATGGTTCTTACTCGAACAGAGTCCATGACCAGTATCATGTTCTTGAGTGACTCCAGGGCCGCCTCCGTGAGGGGGTCGTCGGGGGGCGCGGAGACCAGCGCGCGCTGCACCTCCACCACGCGCGACCACACCGCACCGAACGTACTCCGAGAACTCAAAGCGGAGAGGTGCTGCAGGAACACCTGACACACCGAATACCGATCTATACTATGAGTATTTTAATGAGATTAGGTCATTGACGTATACCAGGTGACTGTTTAAAGTTTAACAGTCTTCAATCGTGGGGTAGTTCATGATCACATTTACCATATATAATAATAATAATAATATCAAAACAAATACTAATAAACAACAAAGAGAACCCTAGTTAAAGTTTGTTCTAATACTTATAACACTATGGGAACGATACTTTTAAACGTAAAAAAATCACACCTAGCTTCAATGAACAAAATTCAAGTTTTTCAAGGTTAATCATTACGTAACTGCTTATCGTGGAAACGCTGCACGATCGAACAAAGGGAAGCGGGACGCGACCCGTAGTACGCGATAGGCCGTCATTAATGTATTACACCAGGTCCATTGAGTCCATCACTTGATATTGAGTGTATATCAGTATTAGCGTTTCTCGAGATAATTAGGTCAAATATTATTTTTTTACACCTATTTTTTATTGATTTAGAACGAGAAAGAAGTAATAATTAATCTGTGAGAGTATTGCAACTACTTAATTAGTTGTGCTGTATATAAACCCAAGATCGACACGCAACGTCTCAAAACTCTCCACAATAAAATATGCACGCAATTGAAAATTATGCATTAATTTCAAATAGTCTCGAGTCTCTTGCGTCCTTGTAAAAACAACTTTAAATAATTCAGGTAAGGCTGAATTTGCAAAATCATAAGTTAATCGCATAATTATAACCACGTATGTACATTGGGGAGTTTTTGCGACCGGTTTTGAGCCTTACTTTTTATATGTCAATGGATGAGGTACGAGAAGTCCGAGTGAGGGTTTACGCTAGCAAAACAAAAAACTTTTAAAGAACATTGCTAGAAATTAAAAGGGGCATAGGTAGAAGAAGTAATGTAGCTAGTTTTAAAGGGACCCTATATCAAAAATTCTGGGAGGAAATTAGCTTACTGTTAAATTACATTATATTATACACGACCTGTGACCTAGGAGGGGTATTTCACGTGAAGCGGACAACGAAAACAAAGGTGAGGTTCTGAAATTCGTTCACATTTGGACTTCTAGTAGGTATG
Organism: Antheraea pernyi; assembly: GCA_015888305.1. NCBI lineage: Eukaryota > Metazoa > Arthropoda > Insecta > Lepidoptera > Saturniidae > Antheraea > Antheraea pernyi. Next base: position 1,217,440 of record MU158741.1, on the reverse strand, counting down.
AATGTGAATGCATATTTTTTTTTCTATCACGTTTATTTGTCAAGTTATGGGCTTCTAAACAACAGTCACATGAAATGAAAACATGAAATTCACATTTTTTGGAAGTAGTTTTTCGAATTGAACAAATTTACAATAAAATATTAAACGCAGCGATTTATATAACAGAATAATGGATCTTTTTGAAAATAAAATAAAACTTGGAAAAAACCTTTTTTTAATGTTCAAAAGCGAAAGTAAATTATTCGAAACAAAATTTTAATAACTTTGGCATCTTTTTTTCTTTTTTTTTTACATCAAAACGTAGCTTAAAATACACATAAAATATAATAAAACTTTTAAAGTTGGCACAGAATTGGTTAACAGAGTCGCAATCACCTAGAGTCTATTTGAGATTACGAATATTTGGTGGCACAATTTAGGCTCGAAAACTTCATATCTTTTATACGGTTGATATTGTTCCTTGTTAAAAGGTTTGGTTACTTGTGCAATAAACGAAGTCTCATTATCACATTCCGACATTAAAAAACGTATGTTCCAATAGTTAAAAAGCTATTATACAGTAAATCAATATGTTAACGATGGTGATGTCTGGAATTGTCTCCTCTCTCTGTGCATGCACTAAAAACTACTGTAATTAAATGTGTAAAAAGATGTACCCGATTGAGTTTGTTGCCGGTTCTTCTAGATGACTGTGTTGTTTCTCCGAACCGGTGGTAGTTTTGATGTTCATAAACGCCTTATAAGGGCCTGAACTGAATAAAGTCCAATCAAAACCGTTTATCATCTCGAAAACATCATCTGTTGTTACGACTATCGGTTTTTATGACTAAATATGAGTAGTGCCTTCATAGTCGTTATAAGAGATTTTGACTGTACCCTTGATTTTGTTTTTTAACCTGTAGAAGTTGTTGTGACATTACCCACGCTCCACCGAGCCTCTGGGTGTCATATATAGAATAATCTCTCCACGAAAAAAAAAAGTTGAGAGTAGACGAGGTGAAGATATGGTGGTACATCTGTACCTTGCACATAATGGTGTTAGCCCTGGCGGCGGTGTCGGCGCGGCGCGGGTGCCGCTGCAGGCGCTCCAGCAGCGGGAACAGCACGTGCTGGAAGCACGCCTCCCACCCCCCGGGGCCCATGCCCGCCAGCCCCGGCACCAGCAGCGCGCGCTGCAGGTACGCGATCGCACTGTTCGCCACCTGCAACCAATCAACCAACTGTCTCAAATACTCGAACAAATCATTAACCACTGACACATTAATCCCTTGAGACACGAGGGCAGAAAGACTGGATCGCGTTCATCACATGCACCCACCAAACAACCAACCCTCTCACATTCTCTAATAAATCAAAAACCACCGACACTATCCCTTGAGACACGAAGGCAGGAAGACTGGATCGCGTTCATCACATGCACCCACCAACCAACCAACCCTCTCACATTCTCCAACAAATCTAAAACCACCGACACCATCCCTTGAGCGGCGAAGGCAGGAAGACTGGATCGCGTTCATCACATGCACCCACCAACCAACCAACCCTCTCACATTCTCCAACAAATCTAAAACCACCGACACCATCCCTTGAGCGGCGAAGGCAGGAAGACTGGATCGCGTTCATCACATGCACCCACCAACCAACCAACCCTCTCACATTCTCCAACAAATCTAAAACCACCGACACCATCCCTTGAGCGGCGAAGGCAGGAAGACTGGATCGCGTTCATCACATGCACCCACCAACCAACCAACCCTCTCACATTCTCCAACAAATCTAAAACCACCGACACCATCCCTTGAGCGGCGAAGGCAGGAAGACTGGATCGCGTTCATCACATGCACCCACCAACCAACCAACCCTCTCACATTCTCCAACAAATCTAAAACCACCGACACCATCCCTTGAGCGGCGAAGGCAGGAAGACTGGATCGCGTTCATCACATGCACCCACCAACCAACCAACCCTCTCACATTCTCCAACAAATCTAAAACCACCGACACCATCCCTTGAGCGGCGAAGGCAGGAAGACTGGATCGCGTTCATCACATGCACCCACCAACCAACCAACCCTCTCACATTCTCCAACAAATCTAAAACCACCGACACCATCCCTTGAGCGGCGAAGGCAGGAAGACTGGATCGCGTTCACCACATGCACCCACCAACCAACCAACCCTCTCACATTCTCCAACAAATCTAAAACCACCGACACCATCCTTTGAGCGGCGAAGGCAGGAAGACTGGATCGCGTTCATCACATGCACCCACCAACCAACCAACCCTCTCACATTCTCCAACAAATCTAAAACCACCGACACCATCCCTTGAGCGGCGAAGGCAGGAAGACTGGATCGCGTTCACCACATGCACCCACCAACCAACCAACCCTCTCACATTCTCCAACAAATCTAAAACCACCGACACCATCCTTTGAGCGGCGAAGGCAGGAAGACTGGATCGCGTTCATCACATGCACCCACCAACCAACCAACCCTCTCACATTCTCCAACAAAAAGACTGGATCGCGTTCACCACATGCACCACACCAAACAACGAACCAACCATCTCACTCATACTATAACATACTTTCCACAGTCGTCATTACGAAGAAAGGAGACTGGCAATCGAACACCTAATAGCTTATATGAACTAATATTGGCACTTTTGAAATTGCCTTTGCTATTCTATTTCAATTATTAATATTCTAGAACAATTTTTTATGAAACATAACTGTTTTTGATTTGCTTATTTTTAACGGCATCCTTCATATGGGTGATCTGTTATGGGAGGCGCACTGTCTAATCAACTGGGCTACTATCGTCCTGGACTCCTAGTAGCAAACCACTATAAGTTAATTCCGCTATTAAAATATAAATTCCTTATTTCGAGACTTGTTAACTGCTGTCCATGAGCCAATAAGGGACCCAGAACATATAAAATTTCACTTACATAACATTACGTAAGGATTAAGAACATTGCTTAGTTTTCCTAAGTACGGAAAGGAGTTACTCCGAAATAAAAAAAGTACTTGCTTACTTAATACGAAAATTTGACAATAAAATTGACATGCCTGTTTCCGCCTGTCCGTGCAGAACTCAGCGATGCCCTGCAGCAGTGGTTTCCAGGCCACCTCCCAGAGGTCGTAGTCCTCGGTGCTCTGCTCTGCCTCGTCCCTCCACCACTTGAAGATCTGCGCCGTGCGGCTGTGCAGCGTGTGCATCAGGTCCAGTAACTGATTAAGAACATTACATGAACAGTCACAATTGCCTAACGAAGCGATCGGGATTTAGCTAATACTGAATAAATCCAAATTTCCAGATGAGAGATGATCATGTGAGGGTTGGTACCTGTATGCTGACCATGTGGTACTGGTCGAGGTTGTCCACCTCCTCGTCGCTGGAGTCCTCGTCTCCATGCCTCCGCCCCGACCGGGACCTCGCTTTGCGACCGTCGCGACCTCTACTCGATTTCTTACCTGAACATACATTTTAATCAGCCCAGACTATTTCGGTCACAATGAGATTAAAATTCCATATAAATTTCTGACTTAAATTGAGAGAGAGAGAGAAGGGTAAACGCTAAAGAAACGACGAAAATTATGCCCCATATAACGAAACTGCGTGAATGTGAATGTGCGTTGTCAATTCATAGTTGAATTTCGCTTTCTTAGTTCGGTCTTATAATAGTGTGAAGTGTGAAGATATCTTATAATAATGAAGGTGATGGACGCACGCTGAAAATATTACTGGTTTCAGCATGAATGGGTTGGCTCGCCCGGGGTAGTACCACCCAACCCACAGAAACACCCACGTGAAATAACAGTACTTGCATTATTGCGTTGCATTCGGTCAGTGAGAGCGCCGAAAGCCCACTTCCCTCCCCCACTTTGAGCCTCCCTCCTCTCCCACTTCGATCCCCCATTCCCATCTCCCAAACACAGGCTGTCAACGCCTTTGCGATTCCTATGTTGCTAGTACCTATGGAGGGCGGTGATCACTTACCATCAGGTGACCCGTCTTTTCGTTTGCCATCTGTATTATAAAAAAAAAACATTAATGTTTGTCAAAAAGGTACTCGCATAAGTACATCTCTTATGTACATTAAGTATATCGTAATGTATATGGCCAAATTAAAAAGAAAACTTCAATTTTTTTAAATCCAAATTTATAAAATATACTCTTATTATTAGAATAAAGAATATCCCAATTGCGATCAAAACACTGGTTATGTTTATAGCAAAATTAAAAGAAACATATGTTAAATGGAACTTTTCTATTACATCGATCTATAGTTAACCTGTTCAGGTAAACCTGTACCGAGGAACGTTTCCGGCAAACCACAAGGTATAAAACACACACAAGAATTAAATATTATGTAAAGACGTTTAGTCTATGTCATATGTGTTTAATTGCGTACATTTCCTTTTTTGGCGATTATATTTTTTGTTTTAATAGTTCGAATAATAATCCTCCGCCGAACAATAATTACATACATTTTTATACAGTTGATTAATTAATCAAGCATATGGTGGGCTGCACAAGCCCAGTTCATAATATCAATATACACAGGCCGCTACACTATGCGACGTTAGTCCGACGCAAGCGCAATAAGCTCGGTCATGCTTACTATCATGTAATCGCGAAATCATTATTTCATAATATCGTTAATCTTCTGCCATAAAACCGCTCAACGCGTGTAAAGTAGTTCTCAATTCAATAATAAATTAAACAAATGTGTAATTTATCCAGGTGAGGTGGGTGTAAGAAGTGTCGAATAACATCTAAGATTTGAGACATCCAAGCCAACCTCACCTGCACGTGGTACACGCTGCTAAATAACGAATGAAGCAATGGCGAAAGCAGGGTAGGGTTTTACAGCCTGATTGGGTCGCAACCACCATGTATATATGTGATTCGCTTCTGCGGGTCGCGTTTCGGAATCAGCCTGTACATATCCAGCTTTTCGCAGGCCGGCATGACAGCGGCGACCGGCGATGGATAGTGTGTCACTCGGTGGTCGCCATTGTTTTTGGATTGTACTGTGCTTACCATCAGGCACAGTGCGGTCATTTTGCCGTGCAACAATAAAAAAAAGAGGTGAGGTGTGGTGTGGCAAGGTGAGGTGAGGTGTGGTGTGTGGTGGTGTGATCGTACCCGTGTGCAGCGTGGCGCGCGCGAAGAGCCTGACGGCGCGCACGGCGGCGCGGCAGTTGTAGGGCGTGACGTGCGCCACGTCGCGCACCACCAGCGCGAGCGCCTCGCAGCACCGCGACAACGCGCTCGCGCGGTGCGCGCGCACCGACACGCCCTGTTCCCCCACGCCCGCACCCTCCTCCGCGCTCGCCGAGCTCGGCGAACGGTTCACCTGCCACGTCACAACGTTCGTAACAATCATTTTTTTTTAACTGACTACACTACTGACCTAGCGAGACCCTAACAGCTTCACTGGACTACGGACTACTTTTTTGTTCTCGAACTGACTATGCTATTGACCTGGCAAGATCTTAACAGCTTCACCGGACTACTAAGGCGAGCGCTTAAGGCACTTAGCCTACGGACTTCATTTTTTTTTTCTTGAACTGACTATGCTATTATCCTTACGGCCTTTACAGCTTCACCGAACTACTACGGACTATTTTTTTTTCTAGAACTGTTCACGCTATTGACCTAGCAAGGTCTTAACAGCTTCACCGGACTAAAAGGACTATATTCAATCAACCAAATGATATAGGATTTTAACACGATACAAACCATACCTTATTCCGTAAATAAAAAGCGTCATTTAGTGGCGATATCAAACATTACTAAAATAACATGAATATATCGCTAAGCTCAGTTTGATAGACTCACCAGTATCCAACCCTGGGTTTGCGGTGAGTTGGAGAGTTCGCTCTCTGATGAGACGCTGGTGGGACGCCGGTCGCTCTCATCCTCTGAACCTTCCGATCGACTTGACGCTAGAAAATACTCGAATATCTTTATGATCTATTACTCTAAAATAATATATATATATATATTGGTTTAATTACTGAACTGACATTTGTACTATTGATTAGGCCTTTTGTTTCGGTTATCCGATTTCTAACAGCTTTACACACAATTTCAATATAGTATTATTCTATGCATTCTTGCTAAGGTATTTGTTTTTATTGTTAATACTTGATCTTAGTCGACTTGGACAACTAAATTTTATAGGTGACATCATACTTTCGGTGATAAAGTTTGACGCTTGGCCTCATTCACTCCTGAGGAAAAGAAGAGAACTTGGATGGTACGAGCCCTCTCAGCTATTTTAATTGCAATCATAGCGGTATCTTTACCGACCAACTGTAGATTTTTACTTTAATGCTAATAATACAAATAAGTATGTCTTTGATGTGAATAACACAAGATTTTCTTCTATCTTAATAACACAAATACGTTTTACTTGTATGTCAATAAAACAGCACACATCTTTGAAGTGAAACTTCTAATGCGACTTCCAACAAGGTTTCGTTAAACATTCAACGCTCCTGGGGAGGGGGAATAGAAAGAGACAAAGCGAGAAAAATAATCAAACATTTCGTATCTCACTTTAGTTATCATAATCCCATTGTAAATGTTATAGATTTGGATATTTCTCTACTCGAAAATGATAATTAAAGATGAGATCAATTCTGAATTGTAAACAATGTTAATAAAGTTTGTCTTAAAGAAACAATATGATTTCAGTAAAATTCGAATTTCTACCCCTTCCTATTTTCATTTCCACAGTACGAAGTTTCACTTATAACGCGCAGAGGGACTCCACACACTTCTTTTTTTTTGTATAAAGTTTATCTGGAAAGAGGTGCGAGAGCAAAATAGAAGCACGTACTAGTGTTGATGGCCGAGGGCGCTGTGCGTTGCGGCCAAACACCCGCACCCGCAGCGCACAGCAACGCGAACACTGTGTCCCACTCCGCGGCACTGTGCACGTTCTGTGCCGACGTCTTCACCAGCTCGTACAGACCGCACGATATCTACATCCATATACGTGTTCTTACATTTCAAAACAACTTAAAGTTACATCCAATTTTAGCCGTTCTTAATATTTTACGTTATTTTTCAAGGTCTTCAAATTTTGTACACGTAAACTATGAAGATCATTAAAGAAAACTAAAAATCTTATGAACAGCATAACTTGAACTTTGTTTTCGGTGTATAAAAAATAGGATTTCTTAAAGAAATTAATTAAACATATTATATGAGCGATGAAACGATTCATATTTACGACTCCTATGTTTTGGTTAACTGTATTGTCCGAGTACTTGCTGTAATGTTTTTTTCTGTTAGTGCGTCAAAAACACATGTAAATTTGTTGTAAATATTTAATTCACTTTGTTTGCAATAGATGGCGTTTAAATTAGTATGTCGTATATTTAATTAATAGATCGCATAAAAAAAGGACCGTTTTTGTAATACGTTGTTAAAACTGTACACTTTACTTTTTTTACCGATATCCTTTTTATACGGTTAGGGTAGTCGGTAGTAATGATATTATAACTAAAAAGCTTTAGATACGTCATATATATCTATATACTAATATATAAAGCTGAAGAGTTTGTTTGTTTGTTTATTTGTTTGTTTGTTTGGTTGAACGCTATGATCTCAGTAACTACCAGTCCGATTTGAGAAAATCTTTCGGTTTTAGATAGCTCATTTATCGAGGAAGGCTATAGGCTATATATCATCACGCTAAGACCAATAGAAGCAGAGCACCAATGAAGAATGTTTCAAAATCGGGCACTTTTTTCCTTTTGAGAGATTTCGTTAGTAGTAGTAATAATATTCGTTCAATAGGACAGGCGAAGGAATTAATCCATACTGCCAATTCTGAAGTTGTCAATATAGGTATTTCTTATATATCCTTTAATCAATTTTATTCCATGTCTAAGTTACAATAAAGGCATAAGCGCCAAATCTTCTATATAATATGTCGTACATTATTTTATCCATCATTATTATTTTCTTAGTCTTCATAATCATAAAACAAAATTGTTCAAATAAAGATTTCGTTAGCGTTAGTATTATATACGTTGCCATGGTAACGTGGTAAGTTTCTATCGCAAACATTTTCGAAGTTTATTTTGTTTTCCTATGCAAAAAGTTTATACTACTTTTATTTCTAATTTTTTATTTGTTCTCTATTACGTATTATAAAAATAAAGTTTGTGTATGTACAATTAAAATAACATCTTTTTGATGAATGGATATGGCTACAAATGACCAAAAAAAAACTTTATTTATACTTTGTCTATATTTTTATATTATTATATTTTGTCTGTTTCTTTGTTTGTTCTGGGTAATCTCCAAAACGACTGGACCTATTTTAACGGGAATTTTACTTTTTACTGTCAGATAGCCGAAATTATAGCGGTTGACATATTCTATTTTATTTGTCCGCGGTTTCGTCCGCATGGCTATTTCCAAAATGGCTGGACCGATTTTCACGGGGTATTCACTGGTAGATAGCAGACCTCATAAAAAGTAATTTAGATTTTTTAATCACCTTCGGCTGCAGTGGAATATCCGTAATGCTTGAACTAATTTTCACGGGACTTTCACTGGCAGATAACTCATCTTATAAGAAGTAACTTAGACTATTTTATTTTGTTACTCAAGACTTCATCCGCAATATGCTACTATCTCCTAATTGGTTGGACCGACTTCCACGGGGCTTTTACGGGCAGATAACAAGCGGGCTCGGAAGACGTTGTCCCGCCCCGATAATAAAATGAAAACCTTGACAAAGTATACCTAAACCGTCCCCATGAATCATCATTCTATCTACTGGTGAAAATGGCATGAAAATGGTCGTTTTTGACTTTATCGTAAATAGATAAACTGACAGAGGAACTTTTTTTTAACCCACTTCGAAAAAGGAGGAGGTTACTATGTTCGATTGTATGTATGTTAACCGATATTTTCGTCAATTGTGAACCGATTTTAATAGTTCTTTTTTTATTTGAATTGGTACACTATGTAGTAATTAACTGCTACCTGTGCATTCGTCCGTGTGAAATTGATCAAAAATATGTTACAACCGCGTGAGACGTGTACCTTACTGGACTCTAAGAATAAATATACATAATTGAAAGTCATATATCTGTATGTAATATGAATTATATCATCTTTTTGGTCAATTTGGCGGCTATATTGTTTTATTTACCGCGTTTGCCTCTACATAACTCTGTGATTATAGCAACGTATAAGAATAAGTTAAGTATATCGACAATACGGACATATAATATCTATATAATAAAGGATTTAAGATATATTGTTCCATAATGTATAGCTTATAATTTGCATTACTTTCTTATATAGTGTTAGTGAGCACTGAGTTTGGTATATAGTAGGTTGAAAATCCAGGTATGTTGCTGATGATAAATCCCATCCCATACGTTACATGTTACAGTAGATGGCGTTCGTGTCGAAGTTACAAATGTTTTTGAAAAAGCGTTTCTGTAATGTACACACCCACCCACAATTTTACATTTCTTTACTACATTTTAAAAAAGAGCGTGCGGAGCCGCGGGTAACAGCTAGTATATAATATATATATATCCTTGGCTACCTACATTATTTTTGAATCCGCCCGTTTACATTTCTTTACTACATTTTAAAAAAGAGCGTGCGGAGCCGCGGGTAACAGCTAGTATATAATATATATATATCCTTGGCTACCTACATTATTTTTGAATCCGCCCGTATCTAAGCAATACATTTTTTTTCTTCTTATCTGCAGACTCTCGGTCCGCACCATTTTTTTGCTATCGTTTTATTTAATATGTAAGTTAAAAATCGTATTTGTGAGCATCTATTGGGTAGTTTTTTTTTAAATATATATATATATATATTTAATTGTTTTAGACGTTATTGCCTTTATGGCGGTATCATTCCGGTCCCCTATCGCCATCTTTAAGTTATAATCCACAATATGCCGCGCCGGAGCGTCCATGGCCCGATGGATGAACCTTCTAACCGCGTCATCAGTCACGTCGGTATAGTAGACATAGGTGTGGGTGTGTCTGGATATTGCCACTATAGCATGTGAAACACTATCGTGGATTTGCATCCTTCTGCCTTTTGTTTGCAGGATCACCACCGATTTGAAGGTCAATCCCTGGGATTCGTGGACTGTCAGAACGCGCGATCCTTCCCCTGCCCCGTAGCCCTTGTTCATCAGCAACATATTATATCTATTATTCTTTCACCACCGATATTGAGAATATGCCATCTTAGTTCCACATTATATCTAAGACATTGTGTCGTTACGATATTACTTTAGGTGTGCGTGCGTTATAGTGGCATTTGTTTTGTTCAAAATATCATGTAGGTAACGTGTTTAGAGGTTTTTAATTATAATTACTGAAACTATTACTGGTTTCAGCATGAATGGGTCGGCTCGCCCGGGGTAGTACCACCCTCTCATAGAAAACCGACGTGAAGTAACAGTGCTTGCATTGTTGCGTTTCGTTCGGTCAGTGAGAGCGCCGGAGGCCCACCTCCCCTCCTCTCTTCTCCTCTCCCTCCCCTAATCCCTTCCCCCGAAGGGTGGCAACGCACTTGCGGCTCCTCTGGTGTTGTTGGTGTCCATGGACGGTGGTGATCACTTAACAGCAGGTGACATAAAAAAATAATAATATATGATTGAGTAGGTAGAGTGTGAGAGTGTATAGTTACCACGTCGGCCTGCTGGTAGAAGAGCTTGTAGGGTAGAGTGAAGAGCACGGTGAGGTGGTGCAGCACGAGGGGCGCGCAGTGGTCGCAGCGCATGAGCCGTGCGGCGGCCCGCAGCAGCGCGGTGAGGGCGCGGCGCAGCGCGTGCGCACAGCGTGTCGCGGCCCACGCCACCACCGCGCTCAGCTGCGGCGCCGCCTCCGCCCACACGCACTCCACGCGGTCCCTGACCACACACCACACACACTACACTACACTACACTAACACGACCGACGCCTTACAACGCTCGCACACTCATGAGGCTGACGGGACCGTGTACCGGGAACGATCGGTGGCCTCGTTTATAAATAAATTATAATAACAAGAACCCAATGCGTGGTATTGCTGTTCCCCGGCTATGATCGGGTGGAACGGTGCCGATGTTATTATCTATACATATAATAAAAATGAAGTGTCTGTATGTAATATCAAAATAAAAAAAATTTACTACTTGGGTACGAAAGTGTACAGGCTAGTTATAACAAGAATGCAATTTTTAAAATTTTTGTCCGTCTGTCTGTCTGTCTGTTTCTTCCGGATAATCTCCGAAACGGTTAGACCGATTATGACAGGAATTTCACTGACACATAGCTGAAATTACAGCGGGTTTCTTAGGTTACTCTAAATTAGACTAGGTATTAACCGCGGCTTCATCTGCAATGCTATATCCAAAACGATTGGACCAATTTTCACCAGCAGATAACGGACATAATTTCAAGTAATTTAGTCTAGCTGTTAACCGTGGCTTCGCCCGCAGTACTATCTTAAATAAACGGTTCGATTCAGATAACTTTCACTGGCAGATAGCTGATCTTATAAAAAGTAATTTAATTTATTTTAATTTAGACTAGCTATTAACCGTGGCTTCGCCCGCTGTGCTGTCAACAAAACGGTTACACCGATTGCGTCGACGGTGGTATAAAGCGAACTGTTTGAAAAAAGTTTTTGAATCAACCAATACATATCCAGCAGCCGAGAAACTTGTAGACTGATATCACAGTAGCGACTGTTGGTTAATTGTAGATCTTTGAAAGCCACCATTGCATTGTAATGTACAGACCAGTCACTTTGCCATGCTCCGATAAAAAAATATGAAAAATAAAAGAGTAAAAGTGAACCTGTTCTGTATGAGGGTCTGGCCGAGTAGTTCAAAGAAGAATATGGTGATGTCCTCGAGCTGGGGGTTCAGCTGCAGGCTGTCCGAGTCAGGAGGAGTGCCCACTGTCACCATGGCCCGAACTAGCTCCTATACCGTAATAATTATTAACACATAAGAATAGTACAAAAGAATAACATGACATATGTTTCACTGTGGAAATAAAATTTAGCTAAAACTGTAGTGTTGTCAGCAACATACAAGCCTAGATCGGTTGAGCAATTTCATCATCATAGTAGTTCAATATGAACTGAATAAAATCCAAAGGACGTGTACATATTTTCACCTTATAAATAATTATAATAATTTGAAATTACATAATTAAAATTTTGACAATTTGTCTTTGAGAAAATCTGGGATACATACTAACATACATTTTTATAGATACTAACAATCATTCACTGGTCGAGAGATTCGAACAAAATTTATTAATTTTTCAATTTCCAATATTAAAAAAAAACCACAACTATTTCCAATTATTTATTTCCTTGATATTACTGGAGGTCGTCCAAAATAATAAACAAAATAAAACCGATTGAGAGACCAAGGAGAAAGATATTTTAACTCTTTATCTCAGCCTACTTATATATAGATAAATAATGATCAAAAAGTGTGTACAGCACGCACTTCACTACGTACAGCACGCACTTCACTGCGTACAGCACGCACTTCACTGCGTACAGCACGCACTTTATTGCATAGTCGATTTTGTTTAAAATAACGGGGTTGGTAAATGTTTATTGATGGATTACAGGGAAGATATATTACCTGGAGGCTTTCAATGTGTAAGAATTTAGTCTCCGTGATGAGCAGACCGGGTAGGTTGCACTTGTTAACACACTCGGTGGCTACGTCTATGAAAGCCTTTTCATGAACCGTCGGGGCTCGTATGCCTGTACCATATTATATTTAATTTTTTTAGCTACTTGGGCTACACATATATGTGGGGATAAATAATATACTTGGTTATTTTGGATACGTTTATTCGATTTGAACTAATAATAGTCCAGACAAGATAGAGTTGCGTAAACGACTAACGCCTTAGAGGGAAATTTAATTTATTTTACTCTTATTTAATTAGCTTAATAGGACATTCTTTTTTAGATTTTATTTTCGGCAATCAATCGTGCAGATTATTACTAACATTGTCGAGTAGGCAATATTACTACAAGTTTCTTGTAATAACTTTAATGTTCTAACAAGATGGTGGCTTCTTTTTTACAACTTTCCATAGAGATTTTGTGGCATCTCAGAATCCATGCTCCGTGGTATCCCATCCACTTCACTTATACACAATAACCCTGTTGGGAACCAACATACATTACTTAATTTAATAATCCGGCTCGAAGGACCAATGTTTACACCCTTATTTGCTGGTTTGGACTTGTTGAAGAGTGATGAATAAAAATAAATATAAAACCGACTCAAACTCGTGTTTAACGTAATGGAAATATATGTGCACAATACAAAGATCGGAAGCGAACAGAATGTATGGAAAGCCGCGACCCTCCAACCACATCTGACGCGGTGTTGCCAATACATTATTAAATTAAGTAATTTATGTTGGTTCCCAACAAACTCATATATGTTATATAAAATGCCACTAATATTGAAAAACAGAACATTGAAATGATCACTAGACACTTGTAATACTATTATTACCTACTCGACAATGGCAGTAATAATAATAGAAAATTGTTTGACAAAAATAAAAAGAATAAGTATATAATCATGATCATGGTGGTAGAGCCACGCTGAAACTATTACTGGTTTCAGCATGAATGGGTCGGCTCGTCTGGGGTAGTACCACCCGACCCACAGAAACACCGACGTGAACTAACAGTGCTTGCATTGTTGCGTTTCGTTCGGTCAGTGAGAGCGCCGGAGGCCTAGTTCCCCTCCTAACCTCCTAACCTAACCTTTCCCCCAAAGCGACTCCTCTGGTGTTGTTGGTGTCCATGGACGGTGGTGATCACTTAACAGCAGGTGACCCACATGTTCGTTTGCCACCGATGACATTAAAAAAAAAAACACGGTATTGTAAAAAAACATACCCGTTTCACCAAGAGCGATGTAGGAGTAAATGCTAGAAAGTAACCCCGCCTCGGAGCCGCGAGCTACATCTCTGATCAAGGACACGGTCCCACTCGGAGACAAGTAATCTTCCGCTTCGACCAGGCACTGTTTCATTAAATTGAACCTTATTTCCTAGGCCTTAAATATTATCTTCCGATGCTTCACTACTATTATTAGAGCGCACGTTTAAAAAGCGTATAAATATTTTAAACTGAAAACTTGAGCGATTTTTGATAGTGGAAAACTTATGGGTTCGCGTTACCGATGACCTCGACATGCTTGTAACGTATGGAGCTTGCGTCAAACCAGCGACGCGTAGTCTAGCGGCCTTGGTATATGTAATATTGATTTTGTGTACTGAGCTTGTGTAGCCCACCATATGTTTGATTAATTAATGAAATACATAAAAAGGTATAAAAATATTGCTCGGGGTGGCAATATATGTGAAAACCAGACTAAATTTAATAATTTACATATTATGAAATTTAAATAATTTAGACTATAATTGATTTATAAATCTATGGTGGTAGAGCTGAAACTAATACTGGTTTCAGCATGAATGGGTCGGCTCGTCCGGGGTAGTACCACCCTCTCATAGAAAACCGATGTGAAGTAACAGTGCTTGCTCGCATTGTTGCGTTTCGTTCGGTCAGTGAGAGCGACGGAGGCCCATCTCCCCTCTCCTCTCCCTCCCCTAACCCTTTCCCCAAATGGTGGCAACGCACTTGCAACTCCTCTGGTGTTGTTAGTGTCCATGGACGGTGGTGATCACTTAACATCAGGTGACTCACCTGTTCGTTTGCCACCTATGACATAAAAAACAAAAAAGAAGACTAAAATTATTTCCCCGTTTTTTTGTGATAAATATATAGCCACCGAGTATGCGATCCTTTTTGGTAATTTGGCTGAAACGTTTGAATATATTGTAAGTAGAATATGTCATTCGGACAATTGAACGACTGCTTGTGTGTATAAAAATACTACATGTCATATTGCTATTCTGTATTGAGCTTGTTCAGCCCACTATATGTTTGACTAATTAACTGTATAAAAATGTTACGCTGTCCAGTTCAGTCTAGACTCCTACAGTAGAGAGCCTGAAGTTCCTACAAATATATGGTGTTGTTACCTTAGGCAGAAGGCGGCCGATGTATAGAGTCCTTACGATCTCGAGGAGGTGTCGCCACGCGTCACGGAGACAGTCCGCGTGTCGCGCCGCCACGACACACGCACGACACAGTGCCGCCTGCGCCTTGCTCGACTGACCCAACGACACGCCTGCACACCCACAGACGAACAAACTTACATCATCCATATCCACTTTAAAATAGCACCATGTTATATAGATCATATAACTCTGCCCTCCCAATACATTCTTAACAATTTAATGTATGCCCGTAAGAACCTAGAAAAGCTAGATTTCATAAAAACCGGCACAATCTAAATACTAGAAACTGTGACAAACTGGTTGTCCCACGTTTTAGACTTAGTAAAACGTAACAGTTTTTTGGGAAATAATGTTAGATTTTACAACAAAGTCCCAAAGGATATTACAGATTTGCGGGATTGCGAATTTAAGCGCCATGTCAAGCGGGTTTTGGTGTCAAAAAGCTATTATGGAGTGGATCAATATATGAACAATGGTGATGTCTGGAATTGACTCATCTCTGTGCATCCATTAAAAATGTTTGTAACATTTACTATTATATTATATAGAATATATTATTATTCTAAATCTTATATATAAAATTCTCGTGTCACAATGTTAGTTACCGTACTCCTCTGAAACGGTTTGACCGATTTTTATGAAATTTTATATGCATATTCCGTAGGTCTTAGAATCGGCTACTATTTATTTTTCATACCCCTAAGTAATAAAGGTTGTCCACCACTAACATTTATTTTTTATCTTTTTAACAAATAATTTTAAGTTTATTTTGCTATAATGAGGCATTAAAAAATACATACAATTATTTTGAAAATTATTTCATTGTTAGAAAGGTATATTAGATTACGTTTTATTTAGGTAAATATATATTATATGGGGCGTGGAGGTGAGGGTCAAAGGAGCAACCCAGTGGATATCGGGAAGACATTTCTTGCCAATATATATATATAGTATAGTTTCGAGTCACAATTGGACCCGATAAGTTACGCTACCAATCGGGTTTTAAGATTTTTAGCGTTTGGAAATAAATTGGTAATAATAACCTATTTGGTGCAGACGAAGTTGCACGGGTCAGCTAGTATTATATATATTTGTTAAAAAGATAAACCAGATCGAGATTCTCGCTGATTCTTCTGACTGGGTTGTTTTCCGAACCTGTGGTAGTTTTGACATTCATAAATGCCTTCTTAGGGCCTAAATTGAATAAAGTGATGTTGATTTTGATCGACATTCATTCACATCCTTACATATTATGAAACAAAATCATCAACCGCGTCTGTCTGTCTGTCTGTTCGTGATAAACTCAAAGACTACTGAACGGATTTTTATGTGGTTTTCATCAATAGACAAAGTGATTGTTGAGGAAGGGTTAGATATATTATTTGTCTAGGTTTTGTTTATTATCAGGGTGGGACAACTTCCGTCGGGCCCGCTAACTGAATAAAAACATCGAATGATTTAACATCGATATACATTTGTCTGGAAAATAAGTCCAATATCCAATATCCATATTTGTGTTCTTTAAAAATGGAAGTAATATAAACTCGACAGGAATATTTAATTTTTTTTAATGTAAATTTGATTGATCCGGTCAACGTTCCAAATGCTGACTTATTAACACAAATTTTAAACTTTACGAAATAATTTTTAAAATATATATATTAAAATAATTATTTGAAAATAATCAATTATACTACTAAAATAGCTATCACAAGACCAAAGTAACTTATAATTAAAAACAAAAAAAAACTTTTTTTTTAATATATATCATACGAGACAAACGAACAGGCGGGTCATCTGATGTTAAGTGATCACCGCCATCCATAGACACTAGCAAGACCAAGGGTGTCGCAAGTGTGTTGCCAGCCTGGGGAGAGGGGAAGTGGGCCTCCACATTCTTCATCTTCTTACGCTTATCCCACCTAAGTAAGGTCCCTTTCCACTCTTCCTCGTTAAATATCATCTTAGTATTCACACAAAGACAAAAACTATTGTGATGTATGTTAATCTCGGTATGTGTGAACAACAATATATGTATACACCGTCGCACGCAATAAATTAGTTCCGCATAGATTTAACACTTGAATTGACAATTATAAGACAAAAAAAGTAATATATAATCACCAATGGCGATGTAGTTGGGATACTGTGGCGAGAGTAGGCCGGTGAACTTGCACAGCGTCAGTACCAACGTGTCCACAGTAATGGAGTCGGGCAGCAGCCGCGCCACCAGCGCAGCGCAGCGCTCCAGCCCCAGCAGCGCCAGCAGCGCAGCGCTCTCCCGCGTGCTGCTCGCCTCCACCTCCTCGGGGGAGGGGGGCGCGGCGCGCTCGAACGCAGCCGACAGCGCTGTCACCTGGTAACGATGAAAAAAAAACACGATAAACGTTAAAAAAGCACCCACTTCGTACTTATAAAAGACTAGCCGACCCGTGCCCACTTCGTTGGGTCGTAATACATAAGCGTGGAAAGGTTATTTTGGGCTATAACGCAGCGGAAACTCTGAAAAGGAAAAAATACCCCGATTTTGCAACATTATTCATTGCTGCTCCGCTCCTACGAGTCGTAGCGTAATAATATATTACGCTATAACCTTCCCTGATAAATCAGCTATATAACACTGAAAGAATTTTCCAAATCGGACCAGTAGTTCCTGAGATTACCCCTTACAACGTCACAAACTCACAAACATTACCTCTTTATAATATTATAAACACTGGTAGTATAGATGCATCACGCGCGCTTTGCCAAAACCAAGAAAAAAAAATGATACCGATAATATACTCAATAATACATCCAAAATTTGCCACCTCCAGAATTAGTAATCCGTACAGGTGTGTACGGACCAAACTGACTTCAGATTCGGATTCAACGGGCCGAAATACATGTCAGTAGGTAGGTGCCGTTAAACGTACCAGCCGGTTTTTTTTAATGACAGTCTTAATAGCTTAGTCGGCCGTTAAAATTTTTGTG
This sequence comes from Antheraea pernyi, assembly GCA_015888305.1. Taxonomy (NCBI): domain Eukaryota; kingdom Metazoa; phylum Arthropoda; class Insecta; order Lepidoptera; family Saturniidae; genus Antheraea; species Antheraea pernyi. Next base: position 1,199,323 of record MU158741.1, on the reverse strand, counting down.
TAAAATATTTGGTTTAAAAGACATGTATATTTAAAAAAATAGTGCGTGGAGTCCCCTCGCGCGGAATAAGTAATATTCTTATAATAATATTCGTAATATTGAAATGAAAATAGGAAGGGGTAGAAATTGATTTTTAGTGAAATCATATTGTTTCTTTAAGACAAACTTTATTAACATTGTTTACAATTCACAATTGATCGCATCTTTTAATTATCATTTTCGAGTGGAGAAATATCCAAATCTATAACATTTACAATGGGATTATGATAACTAAAGTGAGATACGAAACGTTTGATTATTTTTCTCGCTCCGTCTCTTTCTATTCCCCCCTCCCCAGGAGCGTTGAACGTTTAACGCAACCTTGTTGGAAATCACATTAGAAGTTTCAGTTGAAAACCAATATTGTGAAGTTACCGTGGGTGGGCAGGCGAGCGCTAGCAGGCGTCCGTAGTGCGGGTGCGGGAGCGCCGCCAGCCGGTACATAGCAGCGGGAGTAGCGCCACGACGCTGCAGCACGCGCCACAGGTACGCGTCACGCAACGCACCGACACGCTCCGCCGGCATCACCATCTCCTCGTTCCTAACATATAACCCACATGTTACCCGCCACGGCTCTTCCTCAGGGCTATGACATGTGACTCTTCGAGAAGGGACTGTTACGCGCATTACAACGTTGACAACACTACAGCAACGCCGTTGGTGTTGCAGTTGTCCATAGGCGTCGGTAACCATTTATCATCAGGTGGGCCGTCTGCCTGTTTGCTGCATAAAAAAACATCCTCACCACGACCATCCTCGCACCACAATCATGTCCCATAACCAACGCTTTTACTTAATTGGGGCAATTTTAAATATTAGTAGAATTTTTGTAATTCCTGACCGCCCCCTCCCCCTGTTCAACAAAAATTAACAATACTCTTTACATTAATATTAAGAACAATGCGTACGTAAACATTCATATAAGTATTTTTAAATCTGTTCTGGTTATATATATAAACATTGCTGACTTAATCACCTCCCAAACCCCTATCACATACGTCATCAAAAATAAGCAAATCAAGGACCTCCCAGCAGTGCTTACGTAATATTTGAATGGCATCATTTATAGCATCATGCATTATATCATATTACGTAGTAGTTAGTAGTAGTAGTCCTGCTTTGATAATTTAAAATAATAAAATAAAAACCACACCACCACCTACCGGGTCTAATTGTGAATCTAAACCATTCTCGGATCCACTGGAACACGCATACAAAATATCATCAAAATCGGTCCAACCCTTTTGGAGGAGTTCAGTGACTTACACACATACAGAAGAAATTTATATATAAAGATAATGACTATGGTGGTAATAGGTAATACGTACTTAGATTTTTTGTAATTTTTGACCGCCAATGCTTTTACTCAATGCTTTTGAAAACATTAATATGAGTATTATTTAATTTCTTCTGATTTCCTGATTAACAAGTATACAAATAAGGATTCAATTATAGTGGTTCTCTCCTAGGGCGATGATAGCCCAGTAGATAACATCGCATGCCTCTCATATCAGACCTACACATCAAGATCCCCGTCCCTTATTGCAATCAAAAATCAGCAAATCAAACCCCCATTCCTTTATAGTGCGTACGTAAACCCTATGTTGTAGATGGCAACATTAGATGACACATATCTACATATGAAACGTTTGAAGGAGTTTTTGGCGGGATCTTAGTCTGTCATGTAGTGGATTTTATTTTTTATTCATAATCTTGTGTTACTTGACTCTATATTGTGTAAAATTGGTGGTGTTTTATGTAATATAGTTTGTTTATTGTGCATAAGTGAAGTGAATAGAAAATAATACCACGGACCATGAATTCTGAGATGCCACAAAAACTCCACGGAAAGTTCTAACAAGGGAGCCACCATCTTGTTAGAATATTGAATATTAAATTAATTACTCGACAATGGAAATCAACAAACTCTCTGGAATATAAAACAAAACATTGACACTGGCAATTGCGTCTGCGGAGCCAAAACAAGAAGAAGAAGAACGTTTGAAGCATTTGAACATAAGCAACCCAACCAAAAAAACAATTTGTAGACATAATTGAATAGGGAAAAATGACTAACTTGATAGAGTAGAAGACCTGCTCCAGCATAGTCTGGTCGAAGTCCCCGGTGCCGTTGCAGCCCCTCAGATTCTTGACAAAGTCCTCGACTGTCATGGGCACGTTCAGTTTCTTAGCGTTGTGATTGTGCTGGTCCATGTTCAACATTATCACCGCGTAAGCCAAACGGAACGCGGCGTCAGTGTTCGCGAACGGTTCACCGTTTGTTTTCTATTCAAATTATAAAACACAAAAACAGTCATAAATTCTTCTTCTTTAATTTATGGCGTCATGTGTAAGCAATACACAATTCGGCCAGTGTCATGTAGATACAGTGTGTGCGCTGTCTATGGCAGATAGTGTCATAAACGAAGGAGACCGATAAAAAAATGTAATTCGAAAAAGAACTGAGTCATTGTGTGTTTTACACAAATATACATAAAGCTAAAATGAAGTACATATCGATAAAAAATAGACAATGTAATTAATTTGATTTTGTTAATTTTAATAAATAATGACAAGAAAATTTTAGAAAGTCTGAGACAATGACAGTTCTCTAGGATATTTCTTTTTATATGTTAAGAACACTGGATCTATGTCCTTTTAGCCCAAACGTTAGACTATTTTTGTAAACTTTAAACATAACTATAATTATATAGTGGTTCAAAATTCATCTTTCTAGTTATCCTAGTAACTGAAAATTATTTACTATATATTAAAGTTTCAAACATATATATTCCACTCATTTTTAAAAATGTATATAGCATTTTCAAAAAAATTTTGTCTGTTTCGTTCAAGAAATACATTACAAAAAAAATATTTCAAAAAGATTGCTCTATAAGTTTACAAAGTTGAATTTGACAACAATGCTACTCAGTTTGTCTTTAAACGGGAAGTAAGTTTCGGATAATAAAATAACATACATGCCAGCGTTCTGCAAAGCGTTCCATGACAAGGAAAATGAGAGGGGCTTCTCCGGGCAACCGGAATGTTTCAAGATAGAGTCGTAGTGCTTGTTCGATACGTAGCCCGGAGTATTCAAAGCTGTCCGCAAAAGCACTCAATACACTCACACCTCCTTCATCCTCCTCCGATCTTGACGATCGCTTACAGACGTACTCACCTGCAATACACAATAATACAAACCCATATATTATGTTTTACAATAACAGAGTTAATAATATTGTGCTTAGTAATAAAAATCAACAATGGCTACATTTTTGTATTAAATTGTGTATCTTGTATTTAAAGAAAACATATTTCTTTTAATATATATCATATTATATGAAAATTTTTAATATAAATTTGTAGGCGGGTTTCTTTGTCTACAGGTAGTTTTTTTATCTAATTGTAATTGTATGTCTACAGAGCAACAGATTAACGTACATTTTTATTAATATAAAACTGAAATTAATCTTATATACTTATAACTTAAAACGAGCGAGTTCTGCTCTTAACATATATAAATTTATTCCGTGTAACTCGGAAACGGCTCTAACGATTTGGATTAAATTCTGTGTCTAAACAAGGTTGTGTTTTTCAAATTTATCCCGATAAATGTCATATCTGAAAATACGCGATTTTAGACAAAAGTAATAATACTAATTAATGGTGCCTGTGTCGCATAGCGCCATCTACTTAATTTATATGGTACTTGCATTGGTACAAAATTGATGATAACTTAATGGTACCTCAACAGTGTATGGCATTATTTTCGCAACAATACAATTATTGTATTAACCGATCGAGTGAAGTTACTTAATGTAAAACAGATTAAATATATAATTTCGTTTTCAGAACATTCTAATTATTTTCTCACCAATCATTTTCTTATCCAAATCGGGATTCTCTCTGAGGAACATGGCCACTTCGTGCGGGTCTAAAGGTGTAGCTAACACTCCATGCTCTTGTAGAAACTCTATCGCTCTCTCTGGCTTCTGGTTAAAAAGTTCTGTACCCTGGGTTACCCACTGAAAGGAAAATTTGTTTTCTATTCATGGTATTATAGCTTGCGATGACTCGAGAATGTCATCTTTACTGGCCGAAACGTTAAAATGTATTACAATTTGAATACGTCATTGAATTTTAAAGGTGGTAAAGCTACGCTGAAGCTATTACTGGTTTCAGCATAAATGGGTCGGCTCACCCGAGGTAGTACCACCCGACCCACAGAAACACCGACGTGAAGTAACTGTGCTTGCATTGTTGCGTTTCGTTCGGTCAGTGCGAGCGCCGGAGACCCCCTCCCCTCTCCCACTCCTTCCCCTTCTCCCAAACACAGGCTGGCAACGCAATTTCGACTCCCCTGGTGTTAGTGTCTATGGACGGTCGTGATTACTTAACATCAAGTGACTCACCTGTTTATTTGCCTACTATGACATAAAAAAAAAACAATTCAAAGATTTCTTGTCATTATAAATACTATTTATGGAGTTTAATACAAAAGAGTCTATTTTACGCACTCCGAGTTTTACTACCGGTCTCATTTCTGTACTTTTTAGCTAACAGATATTTTTCATTATACTTTTTATCAGATATCACAGCAAATTGTTTGTAAGATTGAAAAAACATTATTGATACAAATTAAGACGAGTATGATTTTTAAATTAATGTTACTCAAAATTGCAATACCAGAGACAATTCAGTTCAAATTGATGTTGACATTTTCTCAACTGATAATAGTACTTTTGAAAATAATAAAAAAATATATTTAATGGAAATACTCTATATATATACTTTATAGATAAGTCTATCTATCTATGACTATTTAGAAACTATATTTTTGGGACTTCTTGCATCTCCTACCAATGAATAATCTGTAATGAAGGTATCATACAGACGTGCAGTTCATTTACATGACTTTATGAAGTCACTTGACTGATTTAGGCAATTTTTACTATGTTTTCAGTACCCAGACACAAAAGATAGTGAAATACTATATAAATTATAGTATTGTATAGCAGCCCTGGGACAAATATAATTAAAAACCTTAAACAACATGATTTCAACGACATATTAATAAAACAAAAAGAATAGTGAAATATTTGAATAAAAATACATGATATAAAACCTTGAAAACTATAAAATAATACAATGTGGGACTATAAACAGTATTTATGTATTTTACTGATAAACCTTATCAAAAATAATGTTACTAGTTGTACTCAATGACTGGCCTGTGTACCAAAGCATATGATATTGACCCTGCTTACGAATTAGTGGAGTCCCTTGTAAATCCTGCAGGGTTCACCTGGACCACTTTGGTAACTAATGGTTTATATCAATATTTTATAGTTTTTTATCGTTGTGTGTACTGCACTTTTTTAGATATAATAACTTACCTTTTTGATATTTTTAATATTATCCAACTCTGCCTCCGTGGGTATACCGAGGGTCGGTTTGTGCCTCGCTGTCCTCCCGTAGCCGACGTACTGGCTGATGTCGTGCGTCACGTGGTCACTCACCACAGACGAATCATCCATACCACCCAACTCCAAGGTCACGTGACCGCCTCTCCCCTGCTTCGTCTCCCTCTCCTCCTCAACGTTCGCTATCTCCGTCTCGCTCTTCTCTTTAACCTGAACCCCCGATTCTATCGCCTCTATGATCGTCAGTAAAGCTTCTAAAGACAACGAGTGGATATTGTACGCGGTTGAGGATACAACGTTTTTGGATAACAATTTCGTCAATTCCTCGAACACGTTCATACAGTACACGTCACAGTCGAAGTTGAAATATAATTCCGTACAAAGACCCGGTATCCTGAACAGTTGGATGATGCTCTCGAGCGCGAGGTGGTGGATCTCTTTAAGTTCGTATATGGATTTGGTCGTATCGGCGGATACGATTTCGATGATCTTTTTGAAGAAGGCCTCCATTTGGAATTTCAGGTGGAAACGAAGGGCTTCGAAGAGGAGAAACGATACTTGGAGGTCGAGTGCGAATATTGTTATCCGTTCAGTGCCGAGTAACTGAGTAAAAAAAAAAGAAAATTTGATAATAATTTTAATGATAAATGAACAAGTTTTTATGTAGCGAACGCGTTATATCCTAGGCCTCTTCCTCACTTTCCATGTGGTATGATTGAGGTCAAGTTTCGCCCAGTGTAGTGTAAAAAATGATAATATAACATCAATCACTGTTGATTATTTTTATAGTAGTAAGTCAAACTGAGGACACAATATTTTGCTGGCAAACACAATACAATCGAATAAAAACAGTGACCACTGAGCTATCAGTAATCCATAGAAATCAAGTGAATGAATTCACCAGGAAAGTACTAGAAAATATTTCTGTTGAAACTAACGACTTAAGAAATGACGAGGGTAAACTTCTCCAGAGGAGACACCATATAGTTTACTTTTTATTTTTTAGAAATTCCATAGTTTTTAGCATTTTTTTTTTAACTTAATTTTTGGCAACCAATCTTCTACATTATTACTGCCATTGTCGAGTAGATAATAATAATATTACACGTGTCTTTAGATAATTTCAATGTTCTATGAAAACAGTGGCCGCCTTGTTAGAACTTTCCAGGTAGTTTTTATAGCGTCTCAGAATTCATACACCTTGGTAATTATATCCATACACTTGTGCACAATAACCGGACTATATTGCGTAAAATGCCACCACCAACACTACACAATATAGAATCAAATAACACAAGACTATGAATACAATATATATATATCCCCCTTTCCTCTCTCCTCTCCCTTTCCCTCCCCTAACCCATCCCCCCAAAGGGTGGCAACGCACTTGCGACTCCTCTGGCGTTATTAGTGTCCATGGACGGTGGTGATCACTTAACATCAAGTGACTCACCTGTTCGTTTGCCATCTAAGACATAAAAAAAAGTCACTACAGATACATGACAGACAGTATTTTAAAAATAATAAAAACTTGCAGACGAAAGCAATTTGCCTATTCGTTTCAGTAAGTAGTCGAAACAAATAACAGACGATTTTTTTTAAATTTATAAAGCTTCAATGCAGCGAACTAATGAAAAAAAAAATCGCCTGAGTGCCTTAAGCGCTCGCCTTAGTAGTCCTGTGAAGCTGTTAAGACCTTGCTAGGTCAATAGCATAGTCAGTACGAAAATAAAAAATGGAAAAAAGACTTCAACACCAACAAAAATTTCATTATATCTATAGTCAATGTAAGAATATATATTATATGTACTTACACTTAACAAGTTCCTGCATAACGGATCTTTGACTAGTTGAAGTAGCGATGGATACTTGGCTATCTGGTCAGCGGCCACTTCCAAAGCGGTTTCCACCATCGATAGACCGATTTGCACCATCGCTGAGGTATTTTGTGCATCGAGGGGGTTGCACAGGGAGATCAGAAACCTGAAATATATTCATCCATATGAATCTAACCACAATTATATAATCCTAATAATATTACAACGTATACATAAAGAACCATACTATTTCTGTACACTGACAAAATATCTAGAACAATCTCCACAAACATTAGGAATAAATTCATAGTAACAAATAGGAGAACATGATGACTCATCTATACGCGGGAATATGAACACATTGAAATTTATAGATGCTGAAAAACAGATCATCATCTTCACTGTTGATAGCGGTAACGTTGTAAACACGTATAATGGAATTTTGGGCGAGATCTTGGGATGTCATGTAGTGAATTTTATGGCGTTTTACGTAATAAAAAAACGAACTTCACAGTTAGAAGTAGACGCGATGTAATTAGAAACTGCCCTATATAAAAGAAGATATGGCTTCATCATTCTTTCTTTTCCAGAAAAGTCAGAATTATTGCAGGATTCTAACCTATGTTGATCAACACCATGTCCGAACAGGTTATCACTTAGCCAAGATAATTATAACTATATAATGCAGGTAGACCAATATTATAGAAATGTCACTTACCTGAATAATTCTTTAACACACACAAGACCGTACGGTTGGATATTGTCTACGTCCTGTTGAGGAGTAAACCTGATTCCTCTATGGTTTACATATTCCTCTAGTTTCTCATTGTCCTTTGCATTATCTGCAGGTTCTATGGGACTCTCTGGTTTGCTGATTTTGACACCGTCAGGCTCTGGAGGGTCCGGTGCTGGTATAAGAACATACTTATTTTCATATAGCTCTTTTGTTTAAACATTGGTATATTTGTGTGTAATTATGCCAGTCTCAGTTGAGTTCATCAGTGAATTGTGTAGTATGTTTACATAAGGCGTCAAGAGACGGCGCTTGTTAAAATCAATACACAATTAAAAGGCGGTGTCAAAAATCGCATACACTTTCATATAAGGCACGAAATTGTAACTTAGTAGTCCACGCAACCGCCGTGCGGGGACCGGCGTCCGATCTGGTGATACCGGGCACAGGCCCCAAACAAGCATCCCTCGAAAACGAGCGAACCGCGTACCGGAGGAGAGGCGTCCCAGCCGCCTATCTCGCCTGGAACGAACCAGAGATTCCTGGATGTTTTAAACGACATCCTAAATCGAAGCAAGGGAAATCCTGAAGCTGAAAACCTATGCCGGAACATCATGAAGGATTACCAGCAGAATTGATGGCCATTATGGATCGGCAGATACCCCGGCTCAACCCGTGAGGAAGCCCGACCGAAATCACCGCGCACGACGACCTAAACGCACTTACAATTAAGTGCAATCCAATGACAGACCTATCTTCACAGGTCTCGTAGAATGGCCACTGAAGAAGGTAAATCGCCTTGAACAGTTACCTCACTCGCCCATAAGGGTAGGTTGAGAAGACTCCGACAGTTAGTAGTCCGGTGAAGCTGTTAAGACCTTGCTAGGTCAATAGCGTAGTCAGTTCGAGAAGAAAAAAACTCATTTTAAGTTTTCAATGTCTCAAACCGATCTCCTCGGTTTCTTTTTGGGAGGACCTCAATGTACGCGGTTTAATTAGTTTATATTAAAGGTCACTTATAAAGTTACGCAATATATTTTGCTAATATACATTAGGTGGTGACAATAGGGTAAAAGTCTCCGTTGTTAAGAAACTATTTTATCTCAGTTCATTTTTTTATCATCATCCTATGAGAGACTCGCTGAACGGCAATAGGCTTCTTTCCGAAAGAGATATGGATGTAATCACCGCGCTAGTGTACGGCGTACTACCGATTTTAAACTGAGAAATCTACATTTTTATATTTTCCCACACGGTATTACCACAAGAACATTTAGGATCAGGTTTCCTCACGATGCTTTCCTTCACAGTCAACCGATATGATTGCCAATTTAAATTAGTAAACGCGAGCGAATTTCGAAAAATTCATCGGTATATGCCATAGTCAGAACCTGCAGATATCGGATTGATATATGACGCGCTCAAACCACTCGTCCAGCATGACTTTTTTATATTTTAATGTAATTAATTAATTAATAACAATGCAATTATTTTAGGCACGTTTTTATAATTTGTACAATGCAAATAGAAAAAAAAAACATTTACTGAAACAAATATACTCGAGTATATCGAAACATAATTTAAGCTAAGTTCTTAACAAAATTGGTGAGAAAAACTTTATTAAAAAAAAACAATATGCGGCAAACGAACATGTGGGTCAGTTGATGTTAAGCGATCACCACCGTCCATAGACAGTAGCAATACCTCCTGGTTGAGTTGCAAGTGCGTTTCCAGTCTGTGTTTGGGGGGAGGGGAATTGGGAGGGAGGGGGTATTGGGAGGGAGGGGGATGGGCAGGGGGATGGGGTTAGGGAAGTTGAGGTGGGTCTCCGGCGCTCTCACGGACTGAACGAAACGCAACAATGCAAGCTCTGTTACTTCACGTCGGTGTTTCTATGAGAGGGTGGTACTATCCCGGGCATGCCGATCCATTCATGCTGAAACCAGCGTGGCTCTATCTACTCTTGGCTCAGCCACATCAGAAATTATTTTTATAAATATAAGTTCTAAAAATTACAATATTATAAATGTATATTTGATTCATTAATTCATTCATGATTCAATTAATGTTACTAAATTTGACCATTTAATATTGTTAAAGCTCAATTTTAATTCTAACTATCATAATAAAAGATGGATCCTGGCCATACACATTATAGATTCAATTAGCTGTGCCTGCGACTCATAAAAAACGGTGACTAATAAAATCATCTAAATGTATTAAGTCCATTTACTTATCTACTTATTTCTGGTATGGGGACGTAATAAAACCACCACACTAAAGTCAATAGGTATCTATTGTTTACAATAAATTTGTGAACAAGTCGGGCACAGTAATAACAAAACGACAATACGTACAAACGTACAAAATCGAAGCTAAATCCTGTCCGCGTAAATATATACTTATGTGTAGCTATTTGTTTACTAAGAAAGGGAGAAGAAAAGTTTTAAAACAGTTTTAGGTTCAACCTAATTACAACCATAACACCCAGTAATAAAGTCACAAATGTTCAAAATATTATCTAATACTTACGATAAAACGCGCAAAGCAATAAATTACTCCCCTCACAAATGAAAAGACAACATAAACAACATTTAGTGTAAATTCAACCTTAACACGTAATGAATAAAGTACGTTTTCCCGATATTGTGCGTGTTTGTGCATGGCGAGGCCAAACATTTGTATCACCGGTTTAAAGTCGGTAACTTTGTTCAAAATTTGATATTATTTGTTAGTTTAAGCTTAAAATATAACTTATTCAACATGTATTTAGAGAAAGTAAGTTCTCCGGCCGTTAAATTGCGTTAAAACGGGTATTATTTTTGCATCTTTTGAATATACTGCGGGATGTGAAACGGGCTTAGATTGGTTGTGTTTGAAACAAACTAAACAAAATAAGGGCACACATTTCAAGTGAGCTGTTATTCACCGAGACGTATTTTTCGCGCCGTACCCTTTATCTAGTTATTGTTGATCGAAGGTGTAAGCGACGCAAGCGATCGAACCGACTGACTGGCCGTCGATTTCTTTATACGCCTGCGCGTGGGCGTGGCCAGAGTTAATTAACGCGGCTGCACTCAGCCTCCGGGTCGCTGTTATTATGCTACACCACATACAAATTCACGTCGTCATTAAATTTACAATACTTTTTGACGGAGTGAACCGATTGTAATGAAACCATGACTACATGTTACTTGAGGATATGCCTTATGACTTTCTTTATCGTGAACGCAGCCCTTTAGCAATGATGCGTGTTCAAACAAACAGACAGACAGTACTAAAAACGAACAATGGGTCAATACTTTCCATGGATATATATGTCAAGCGCTTTAGAATCCAAACATCTCACTTACCTTTCTCTACCTTGACCTCTTCCTTTAAAACTTCCGTCTCATCTTGACTCCTCTCTGCTTCTTCTTCAACCTTCTCTACTTCTCTTTGCTCTTTAGTTCCATCATCGGTTTCAGCTGTGCCGTCCTCAGCGACGCATGTTTCGAGCAACTCCGTTATCGATGTGTTTCCGTTAGCAGCCAGGTCCATTGACGAATGTCTGCCGTGCTTTTTTGGACTCTTAATAGGTTCCGAGGGTTCTATTGTCACTTCTGCTATATTTAGCAGATTCTTATCTTGACTGTGAACATTTTTTTCTTTTAATAATTTGTGTAATTATTTTCTTGCCAGATACTGATAATTGAGATAAGGACTTTTAAAAACTAACTTTCCATGTGTAAGAACACACAATAGCAAAACTTGTTAACCTACAGATTAAACACACAATAGCAAAACTTGTTAACCTACAGATTAAATTGCATTTTAGTTAGCACTCATAGAACACGTTAATGACAATACTCGAATTTGACTGTAGTAGAAGGCTGTTGTGGTTGTTGTGCTCGTTAAAGGTTGTGGTGATATGATTTTTCTCTGTATTTAAAAAATTGTCTTATTTAAGTATAAAAATAAGGTCATGCAATTAGCAGCATGAGCACGAGCGAAAATACCAAATTAGTCAATCATGGCGCAGTGCGATTTGTGAGGCACACGTAAATAAATTAAATGGGCAAACTAAAATTGTCTTAGTGTTCATTTTATCAGAAAGGTTAACTGTGAATGGCTATTAAGTGCACAAGCACTTAATAATCTTTATATATGTAATTCTTATGTCTGTGTGTATATTACTGAATTCCTCATAAACGGTTAGACTGACTTTGATGACATTTTTTGTACGTATTCTAGTGGATTTGAGAATGGTTTACAATTGGACCCAGTAGCTGCGGTTGACTTTTATTTTTCGATTTTTTATTAGAAGCGTTTTACCTTACAATAAAACGCATATTAATTTACTTACCTTATTCGAAGCTTACTTATGAGATAGGCACTTCCGTTTCCCGCCGGCATGCCCACTTTTGACAGTTAATACATCCGACTTCCGGTCATATACCCTTCTTGTCTCGCCCCACCATGGCAGAGAGGCGTATTTATAGAGAGACGCCATCTTTTAACTTCATTGAGTCGAATAATAATACCAGGCAGAATTTAAAATATTAAGCTTCGAATAAGGTAAGTAAATTAATATGCGTTTTATTGTAAGGTAAAACGCTTCTATTAATTTGACTTGACCTTATTCGAAGCTTACTTATGAGACTTGTTATCGCCTGGTGGTGGTAGAGACACCGACGCCAATGTGATCTAAATAAGCCAGATTCACAATGGGAATATGTGATCTAAATAAGCCAGATTCACAATGGGAATCTAATTACACAAGAATTGACATTAATTATTGCATTTGACACTCGAGTCCCAGAGTGTTGCAAAGTGGAATTTGAGGATCTACAAATATTGTCACCGCTACTACCTGTTTTTCATTAATACTTAATACAGTAATTATTAATACAGAAATATTAAATCCTCCAACCAAATCCTTAACATGGTTTGCATTTGTTTTAATAAAGGTAACTGGGAACTAAAATGTTCACCACATTTTAGTATATAATCGTTAAATTTTCAGAAACTA
>MU158741.1:1073742-1186046 GCA_015888305.1 Antheraea pernyi | reverse complement strand
CGCGCGCCCTAGCCTCAGGCAAACGATCGGATCGCTCGCCACATCAATAAGGTATATAAGGTATAATGGTGCGGGCAAACCATTTCGTTCGGCTTTGAACATAATGGTAGGAACAACAGAAATTTCTTTAGATTACTGTATGGTATCTCATCATCATCAATCATTTCTAATTGGTAAAATGATTGGTTTCTTTTCGCGAGCGATCCGATCGTTTGCCTGAGGCTAGGGCGCGCGCGGCGCGGGGAAGTGGCAGAGTCACCTCGCGGAACGCAAGGCACTTGCGACGCTACGCCTCGCTCCCCGTTGTCCGCACCCACTACAGGTAACAGATGCATCGCTCTCATGCTGCCTCACTCAAACTAGTTCAGCGAAGTTACGTGACAGTCTTGACTGCAACCATTAGTGCCGCTGCGTACTCCTCATTTGGTTCTGTTATTTTGGGTTATTCTAACGAATATTTTTCGCTGCAATCAAATTATTAGAGGCATGACCATGACAGGGCGCTCTTTTAGGGCGCTACATTTCTAGTGACTTTACTAGTACACGGAATAATAGTCTTCATGTTGCAAAAACGTTTTGCCGAAGAGTTTAGAATCGTTGCAAAACTCACCGCCGGACAACACTAAGCTTTTTGTTTGAAAAAGGTAACACAAAAAAACCTGTGATCGTAATATGCAACAATGGAAAATAGTTTACCTAATAATGAAATTCTGCTAAGCAAGCGTGAGTTAATGTCATGTTGCGTGATATATATGCATGTATAGAATTTAAGTGTGGTTTGATAATATTTTATTTTACCAAGACACAATTGCAAGTAAACTAAGTAATATGGTTTCATTATTGTACATATGTGAAGTGGATGGGAAATAACACCACGGAGCATGGATTCTGACTTACCTCAAAAACTTATAATATGTTCTAACAAGACGACATTCATCTTTTTAGTTCATTAAAATTATCGCATGAAACTTGTAATACCATGGCCTACTTGACGATAGCAGTAATATTATACTAGAAGTATGGTTGCAAAAAATAAAATAAAGAAAGAAAGATATAGTTCTCCTTAGCTTTGTACTAAAGACCGAATTGTAAACGTCTATGTCGACGAGATACTAAACTGAGCAGCACAACAAACTGTGCCTCATATAAAATTTGTATTTTATAATGTGTCGACAGTCATACACCATTTACAAAATTTTACACAAATGAAAACGTGGAGCTTAGCTTAAATTTTATAAAACTTTGGCTTCTGCCCGCGGCTTCGTCCGAATAGTCACTTTGGGCTAACGCAGCACGCAGCGGAAGCACTCTTCTTCTTCTTCTTAGCCTTATCCCACATAAATAGGGTCGGTACAACATGTTTGTCATGTCCACAACATATATACATATATGATTTGGTTTATTTTTTACGATCGGCCGCCTGCTTGACATCAATCCTCCTCGGGATTATTTTGTTGTACCACTGTATTTATGATTATTATTATATAGTTACGAAGTCTGATGGGATCTTTTACACTTACAATTCTTTTGTAGGCTTTAGCTTTATTAGGCTATTTATAGTTTCTGCTTGAGCGGCACTACCGCAGCGGAGGCACTCAAAAGAAAAAAAACGATTTTGAAATATTCTTCATTGGTGCTCCGCTCTTATAGGTCTTCTTAGCGTGATATATCGTCTATAGTCTTTCTCGATAAATTAAATACCCAAGACTGAAAGAATTTTTCAAATCAGACGAGTAGTTCTTGAGGTTTGCGCGTTCAAGCAAACAAATTCTTCTGCTTTATACTATTAAAATCTGTATAGAAGTATAGCTTTCACAATAAAATCCCCAATATTTTTAGAACTATTCTCGTATCGGTGATACAGGAGAGTAGAAGTTTAAATACGAAGAAACTTTCTTTATTGATCCCAATTTTAATAAAAGTTCCCCCGAGTGAAACTCACGGAGAGACTCAATGGGAAGGCTGACTTTGTATTGAAAATTGTTGTCCTTTAACTTTTCTTTATACTCGTTGTGTACGGCGACTTCGTATGTTTTTGATATGCAGTATGTTTATTCTTTTATACATATTTATATATATAATTCTTCTGTCCGTGTGCATATGACTGACCTTCTCCTTAACCGCACGACATACTTTGATGAAATTTTTTGTATGTGTTTAGGTAGATTCAAAAATGGTTTAGATCCACAATTGGACCCGGTAGGTGGCGCTGCGGTTGATTTTTAGGATTTATTTTATTAGCAGGGCAGGATGACATCCGCCGGGCCCTCTAGTAAATACATAAAATCAAATCCTAACTAATGTAAAATAAGTAATATAGATAAGTAACTTATATGTTGATATATCTGATTATTAAGGTACATTTTTTATTGTCAAAATTGGTATTGTACATCTGAAAACTACAATCAGTATTACAAATAAATTGGAATCGACCGCCTGCTAATAGCGTAAGGGTGTAAAATATATGATCTCTAATGGCATCTGAGGTACAAGTTAGAAACGATTTAATATTTGTAATATACTAACTTATAATTTAATACAATTTGCCGAAGCAGTGGATCTAAATATAAATATAAAAATCCAGTATCATTATGTTTGTCCATGATGAACTCCAAAAGTACTCAACGGAACTTTTTTTTATCATAGGAGGTAAACGAACAGGTGGATCTCCTCATGTTAA
The DNA here is from genome assembly GCA_015888305.1 of Antheraea pernyi. Taxonomy (NCBI): domain Eukaryota; kingdom Metazoa; phylum Arthropoda; class Insecta; order Lepidoptera; family Saturniidae; genus Antheraea; species Antheraea pernyi. The sequence continues at coordinate 1,183,366 of MU158741.1, read as the reverse complement.
GCGATTACCGCCGTCCATAAATACTAGCAACTCCAGAAGAATCGCAAGTGCGTTGCCAACCTGTGTTTGGGGGCGGAAGGACAAAGGGAGGAATGGGGAGGGAGAGGGGAAATGGGTCTCTGCCGAACGAAACGCAACAATGCAAGCACTATACTTCACGTGGGTGTTTCTGTGGGTCGGGTGGTAGTGAAGGTTGGATTTTCAGTACCATTCGAGTGCTGTCCAACCTGTATTAACCTTTGATGAGCATAGTTCTTTGGCTAAATTAATATTAAAGGAGCAGCACTTTAGAAAATGACCGAAAATTATCAAAAATAAAAATGTTACCGAAAATTATCAAAAATAAAAATGTTAAGTCGAACGGGATACCCGTTTAGCATAAAACTTAACACTATAATAAAATAGTCAGTTATAAAACTGATGTAGTTTGTACTCACGTGATCATTTTTTAACGAAAGGTATCGTTATATTATTAAAAACGTATCTACTAGTTTTTCATTATTTTCCACGTTCCTCAGCAAAAGTAAAGGGTTAATATGTAAAAAGCTACTTACGTGGCACGTACAATACTTTTTACCAATCCTTTAAAGAACATATTAACACTGTTTCGTACACTTGAAAAGTATATACTTAATATTTTATGAAAATATTATCACACTATTGCTTTCTTTTATATACGTATAAAAGTAAAATAATAAAATATTTTCCGCAAATATTTTTCACGGTCTGTTCTCGGCGGGGAACAAGACGCCAATGAAGTTAAAAGATGGCGTCTCTCTATAAATACGCCTCTCTGCCATGGTGGGGCGAGACAAGAAGGGTATATGACCGGAAGTCGGATGTATTAACTGTCAAAAGTGGGCATGCCGGCGGGAAACGGAAGTGCCTATCTCATAAGTAAGCTTCGAATAAGGTCAAGTCAAATTAATATCAAAGTGAGGCAACGTCCGCAGGTCGCACTAGTGATCTATAATTTTAATAAGCTCAGTCAGGTTTCATAACATTTAAAAGTACAATTGATTAATTTCAAAATAATGTTATAACACAGTATATGAAAATTTACTGTTACCTTCTAAAACCCTACTAATTTTTTTACAGATAAAAGGTACCCTATTCCTATTTCTGTAACCAAACTAATTGTATGCAAAATTTCATTATTATATTCCTAATCACTTATTCTGAATAATACTACAATCAACTAAAAACGTTGACAACCCTAACATAAACTTTACAACCAAATCTTTAAAATTGTATATAATTAAGTAACTGAAACAATTCGCTGTGATGTTCATTAAATTAAATCAATCCGCATATTGGAAAAAGGAGTCTTCAAATATTTAATTTATCAATACAAATTCAAATAAAAAACATATTCTGTAAAATAGAAGAAAAATTAATTTCCCCTTACTTGTGCCTTAAAGCTTCTATTTTAGCTTCATTGTCATTTTCTATTGATGGTGTACCAGTTTGTTCAGTTAGGGACGATTTCCTGTCACCGGTAGACTGATCTGACAACAGAAATTTAAAGAAATGTCAAGGACTGTTTCTTATAGAAAACAATATTATTCTTAATGTTTGTACAACTATACTATATTATCCAATGAAAAATAACTACATATTTCGATATTTTACTTTACCAAAATGTAGCCAAAAATACTAACTACTATTTTTTTTTAATTAGTCTTTCCTGGGATTTTCTGGAATCTAACAATAACAAAATATTTATTATTTACTGTTCCGCTAGTTATTTCTATAAATAACTATTTAGGAATAAATAACATTAAAAAAAAGTATATTCTCCCAGTGGAGGAGTTCGCATGTTACTAATATTCACTGGGAGACGATATTATAGACACGCGAGAAAAATGACTTGATACTTAATTTTAAACTCGTCGATATCGTAAAATTACATCTCCGACAATTCCCATGTATTAATTTACAACGTGTATGGGAGTCGCGATCAATTAAATGATTATAATTATTTTTCCTCTTAACATTAAAAAAACCCCGCTCGAAATATATACTGAATTACATAAAATCCAACACTAGACATAAAGTTTTAAAACAACACCAAAAGATGTCGCTGCTTATTTTTAATTCGAGCTATGGTTACGTTGTCGACATTTATACATATGTCATACCGAAGCAGAATAGGTCAAAAAAGGGTGTTTGCCGCTTTGATGGCACGCGTGCCGGTAACGGGGCGCGGGGTATGGCAATCAAGACATACTCAACACATAATTTTTATAACAGTGAGGCAGTTGGCTACCCTTATGTACCGGCGCCTCCTTCAGAATACTATGGATAAGTTACATAAGAGAAACCAACACTCTCACAATATATCTAATAGATACTTATTCGGTTTGGATATATGTTTATACAGCATATTAATTTACAAGTTTATACACTCATCAAAAAAGTCTAAGCAACATGTACTAATTTAAATTTTAGGATGGTTCTTCACATTATAACGTTATATTTTATTTTTAAAATATCTTTAGGGTTCTATGATGTAAAAATAACAGCTGTTGTCTTTATAAGTTCTTTTAATAACAGAAATGAACAATATTAGAATATACTGTAGAAACTAAGATACATAAGAAACCAAACCTTTTTTCTTACAAAATGAAACTTCTAAAGAAAATGTATTTATTGTGAAAGAATAGAACAATTTAATACAAAGAATGGTCTCCTCTGCTATTCAGAACTTGTCGGCAACGATTATTCATTGAATTAATGAGACTGTTTATGTCATCTTGCGGTATTCGCTCCCAATGGAATTGTAGCAAATCCTTCAGCTGTTGGGTTGTTGTCGCTCCGTCCAAGTCCTTCAAAACACGTCTCTGGAGCATGTCCCATGCGTGCTCGATGGGGTTGAGATCTGGCGATTGTGCAGGCCAGGGCAATACCCGGATGTTCTCCGTTGCAAAGTATTCACTGGTTCGCCGAGCTGTATGTGAACGCGCATTGTCATGCATTAACCTAAAATCGGAGCCAAAGGTTTGTGCAAATGGGTAGACATAAGGTCTGAGAATATCCTCAATGTAATTTTCAGCATTCATGTTTCCATTTACAAAAACGAGCTCAGTTCGCCTGTTCTTCATAATACCCGCCCATAACATAACTGTTGAGCCGCTGTATGGATGAACTTCCTGAACGCACCTGAGCCTTTCAGTATTTCCGGGCCGACGATACACTCGCACCCTTCTTGTATCAGGCTTAAACCCGAATCGCGACTCATCGGAAAACATAATTTTATCCCATTGTTCCTGGGTCCATGTTATGCGTTCTCTACACCATTCATATCGACGAGCGCGATTCCCGTGACGTATCGGTGGGCACCTGATTGGGCGTCGAGCTCGTAGGCCGTACTCATGTAGTCGATTTCGCACAGTTTGAGGACTTACATCAACACCACTTGAAATTTGTAGCCTCAAACTTATCTCTCGAGCGGTTAACATCGGCTGACGTCTTGCAGTTAGTTGTATGTACCTGTCTTGCCGAGTGGTTGTACTCCTCTTACGGCCTGGATGCTGTTCAGCGGGTTCTCCTGTATTATTGTAGCGCTGCCAAAGACGACAAATAACACTTCTATGAATGCCAAAATGTCGAGTTACCTGAGATTGATTACTTCCCGCTTGCAACATCCCTACAGCTCTTTGCATTTCATCTGCCATCAAATGACGTCGCTTCATGACGTAAAGAATATCTAACAATTCAATTTTGTCGCTAACTTTATTTAAATGGTTGGTAAAATTATAAAATCAAGACTAAACGTAGCAATTAAAATGCACTTAAATTCATACAAATTCGCAGTTATTTGAACTTTATGAAAAAACAAAACATAATCAATTTTTTTTTTACAACCAGCCAGTATGTCTTCAATAACAAAAAAGTTTACTTACCTACGCACTTTGTTTGAGTAAATACTTAGAAATTAATTAATATAAATGGTAAAATTTGTAATATCACGCATGTTGCTTAGACATTTTTTGACGTGTGTAGTTCTAGGACTGCTTTTGCAGATCTGCTGAAATGTATTCATTTAAGGATTTGTTGTGACTATAAGCCATATATTTAATCAAATATAATAGTCTTATTTACGAACTCGAAGTCTTATTATTACACTCTCCAATCCTACCAGTTTACATATATACATAGTTTCTAGAAACAACTATTCCTGTCACTTTGCTTTATTTTATATGAAAAGTATTTGTAATTTTTGTTTCTATCTCTTTGAGCAAAATAAACTTAATTAGAAAATTTAAAAAAGTGTGTACCAGTGTCTTAATTTTTTTTTTGTATCATGCACAAGAATATATTACACAGGTAATAAGAACTGATTTTTTGGTTTAAGATGAGTGTGAAATTGTTACTATTTGATTATTTTTTTTATAGACTGTTCCGATAAATACACCTCACTCCTACTATTAATTATATTGTCTAATTTGTAAAAAGCATGTTTAACATCCGCCTCTTGACCCTTGGTCTGCAGGCTCAGTTGTTAATATTTTCTGATGATAAAAAGGTTGAGAGAATAATATGAGATTAAAGAGATACAAAGACTATCAATAAACATCAAAATATTTATTAAAAAAATAAGTCAAAATAAATAAAAAATATATACTGAGAATGATTTAGTGAATAAATATTGACAGTTAACATTGAAAAACTTTGAAAACATGCACAAATGTGATTTTTACAACAAACGTAATGTACAATGTATATACGTTTTACATAGCACTACATAAATGTCAAAATATTGACTCTTCTTCTATTTTTCGAGTCTCTTATAGAAACATGCAAAGCGCTAGTAGTACTAGTATCAGTACTACTGGAAAAGTATAATGAATATAATAAAGTATATTTAATAGCTAAGATATTCTACATATTTTACATATTTTTTTCCAAAAAATGAATCCTTTCATTCTAAACTATGCCAAATCTCATTTGTCTGTTTTTGAAAAATGTCTTGTACTCACCATTTAATATATTCTTCTTGCTAGTTCTCTCTCGCTTCTTTAAAGAGAGGCCACCACTGGTAAGGTTATTGGCCGCAGCATCTTCTGGCGGGAACTGCGGCAGGCGCATGAAGATCAGCTGCGTCATATCACTGAGGCACTGTTCTGCATTTTTACGGAGAAGTTCTGCAAGCAAACAAATACATATTTAGAATGCTAAAATTCTCACATCGGATATTCAAATTAGCAATTTCCAATACTATGTTGTTTTATTTTATTTTTGGTAACCAATCTTCTAGTATACTATTACTACCATTGTAGAATAGGTAATAATGCAAGTTTCTTGTGATCATTGAAAATGTTGTAACAAGATGGTGGCACTGTTGTCAAAACTTTCCAGAATTTTTTTGTGTCAAGTCAGAATCCATCCTCGGTGCTATTATTTCCCATCCACTTCAATTGTGCACGATAACCAAACTATATTACAATAGCCTTTGCCGGCGACTTCGACCGCATGGAATAGTTACTTTGGGTTAAAACTTAATATATAGCGGAAGCTCTTAAGAGGAAAAAATACCCCAATTTTGAAACATTCTTCATTGGGGCACCGCGCCTATGGGTCTTAGCGTGATGATATATAGCCTATAACCTTCCCAGATAAATGAGCGATATAACACTGAAATAATTTTTCAAATCGGACCAGTAGTCCCTAAGATTACCCCCTACAATGTCACAATTTTTTTTTTTTTTACGAACTGACTACGCTATTGACCAAGCAAGGTCTTAACAGCTTCACCGGACCACTAAGGCGAGCGCTTAAGGCACTCAACCGATTTTATTTTGACAACTAGCTCAAGGGTGCGCGGCACACCTCGGCTTTGGCTGTTGCCTGATACATGCAATACGCGACCTATGTAAGCTAACCTAAGCTAAGCTAACTATTCATACATATATGAGTTGTTGAAACATATATGTGTACCAAGCATACATACCTCAACAACACTTATATATATTTCGTATCGGATAAAGACAATGTCACAAACTTTACCTCTTTAGTATAGATAGAACACTACCAATATTATGGAAAGAATTTTAATTAATCTAAGAATATGTCTGTAGTCTAACAATATGTTTTATGTTTAGTTTACATGAGCTTTCTTTGTGGTGTCTGTTTGTAGATAGCCTGGTCTGGATATAAAAAAGTTGGTTAATTGTCTGGTGCACTCTCTATTGCTTATGGCTCCATTCATTTGCCATTGCCATTTAAAAAAAGAAGAAGACCAATATTACGAAACAGAGAGCCAAATAACACAAGATTAGGAATAAAATATAAAATCCAATACAGAATTACAAGATCCCTACAAAAACTCCACTGTGATTATTGAATATATTATTTTAATAATCACCTGTAAGTTTGCTTTCAAAACAGATGCGGAAACAGCTGAGCATTATCTCACAAACACTTTCATCAGTCAGCATTGCACCTTCAGGGCTTAGCATTAGAGTTCGAAGTACCTGAAACAGTAACACACTGACACTGACATTGATGATAATAAGGTTTAAATTGATCTTGTAAATCTTATCAGGTGGGTAGCTTAAGGTACAAAATAAAAAAAATACATTTCATTTACATTAAAATGCCCTTGTGAATATTATTATGAATATTAAGTACTGCCTACAACTACTTGAGCAAACATAATGTCATACAGAGCGATCCGTCAAAAAACCCATCAGAATATTTAACATATTCAGTAAGTTAACCTACAATATACCTTCAACACCATCTACTTTTCCTCCACCATCGAAATCATAGTTTAAACAATTCCTAGTGCTGTTTATGATGTTCCAGTGCCTTAGTCGGAACAGGAAACATAGCTCATCCAGTGTTTCTACATATACCCTATACGATCAGTCTCTGGTTCTACCAATTATGGGGTACCTTATTAGGGCAATATTTCACTTATAGCCGCCTCACCAAACCTCTCTTGATCGACCTTCACATTAGATGCGATAGCTCTTGTAGCACATAACCTTGAATCTCCTTGTGCTCAAAAGTGTATATGTGAATTTCTACTTATAGATACTTTATAATATAAATTGTGACCCTCTTTCAACTGAACAGAAATACAATTTGTATAAATTATGATATATGCAAACCTTATATATTTCCAATACTAAAAAAACAACATCCTTTTTTCATTTCAAATTTTTTTGATGATAATCCATGTACAATTTAGGTTTTGTAACTAATTAAACTTAAATGCTTAATTTTTTGGTGAATTTTGATTACAGTATAACTTGTAATTTAGCATAACTGTGCTATCTTTTGCCATGTATTGGGATTACATACATGGGATACATTTTGGGATTTACTAAACTTAAACTGTAACTTGTTGTTAACTTGTAAACTACTAAAATAATATTGACCTATAGATTATGGAATCAATAAATACCATTTGTTATGTCGGTTCAGTAGCATTGGTTTATAACTAGGTAACATAAAATAAGAAAATAGATTTTAAATTCTATAAATTGGGAGGTGATTAATTAAATATACCTGTAATATTTTCATGAGCACAACACCATCTGATGAGTGATCTGTGCGAACAAATCTTGCATGTGTGACAGCTTCAGCGATATCTTCTACTGTCGCTGGGACATTTGGATGTGTTGGGTCTGAAATCATAAATAATCATTTGTTAAATTAAACCTTTGATTGGTAATTACTTAATTGTTCATATTATAGGTTTTCTGATTAATTAAATTTTTATCTTAATTTAAAATTAAGGTTCATAATCAAATTAGTTTTTTAAAAGTAAAATTATTGTTTTATTTGGTACCTTACTTGGTACAATTGAATCAACTGTAATAACGTTACATAGTTCCAAGACATATTTATTAATAGTAACAATAAGGTACATACAAACTTTATGAATAATTATAAGTAATATAGACAGATTATTATATTCTTGAAGATATAAAATATTTATTAACCATTTATCAACTTTTTTATAGTTTTAAATTATGTTTTTTTTTACTTTTATCAACTTCACAAATTTCATGATGTCACCCCACATTCTCACGTGATGGTAAATGACACTGGTATATCCTGGTAACATGCTACGTCTAAATAGGAGATTGACTTTCAAGTGTAAATTTTAAAACATGCTGAATGACAAATTTTCTACTTGAGTACAAAGCTAGTAAAAAAGCAGGCATTAGTAAAAAAATCTATCAACATATTTTTCTTCACTAAAAGCTCGGACGCATTGCAGGATTCAAACCCATGTCCATTAGCATTATATTTACTTATTCAATAAATAACAAACAACATTAATTTTTAATTAAAATTGATATCATTCATGTAGTTCAGTAAAGTGAATCAGTATTTTCAATACAATGTTGATTCAGTGCAATAAACAGTGATTCTTGTGTTGAAATGAATAACGAAAATAAATAATGACGTTGAAATAAACGAAAGATGATAACACATACCTATTAGGCCATATGATAAGAACTTGTGTATTGCAGAGAGAGCTAGACTTGTCACAGGGCCAGTGGTTTCCTTGCTCCTGATCACCTCCAAGAACGGACTCAAGTACGTGCCGGGGTCTAGTAATCGAAGGTCGTCCACTTGATTCAAAATAGACTTTAAGTCTTGGAATGTACGCATCAGTACATCATACTCTTCATTCGGGAAGGAATGCGATCCCCAACGCGTGCTACGTCGCATGGCAGTGACGAGCATAGCCATCTCGCCCTGCACAACGAAAATACCATTCCCAGGGAGCGACATTATGTTCTTTTATTATTTTAAAACTGATTAACAACTTTTCTACAAATAATTTTTAATAGCATGTTAAATACTACATGTTTGAGTTTCGCTATTCATTTTATTACGTTACACAGCTCTCGTACACACAAATATATATAAATTTAAACGGTAAAATGTACAAAGATCAATGGAATATCACAATATGATTATCACATTCCATCACATAGGTACACGATCATGTTGACGTTTCAGTATTTTAGTTTATCACAATAGTACGAGAGGGCGACAGCTGTTATATAGAGATGTCATTGCACACAATTTTGACCAAGACAATTATTGTAACATAATCAATAATTTACGTAAATAGACTAGGATTATCGTAATTACAAAAATATTTATAATGCACTATAATAGTGTTTAACAACATGTATTTAAGAAAAAATAAAAGTATAGTTTATTATTTGTAAACTATATACTGCTTTGCAATAGTATGAACTGTTTTGACAACATTTCATGTATGGCACAAAATTGAAATAATCCCTACTCTCCTTATCGGTAAACATTGATGCCCACAAACTACAATTGTTTAAAATCAGTTTTGAATTTAACCAGCATCTATTTGCTTAAATTATTATTAAACATATTTGAGTAAATTTATTATTAAATATAATATTTGAGTAAAAAATATAGAGAAGCGTGCACGTTACAGGAATATTATGTAAAACGGGTAAAAATGCGAACTCAAAATATTACGTATGCCTATACGTACGATAATCATCTAATATTTCAGAATCTATTGAATACCAGTATATTGTTATATCAGTATTTTGTGATACAATATAGACGATTATACAAAATCACAATTATTTATCCTTGGCACCACCCTTATAGGCGATTATTATAAAGTTATTATTGGACGTCTAACTTTTTAAATCTTTTATATTATTTAATTCTTTTAAATGGTAACATTGACACGGAAGATGTCTGACGGTCGTGGTTTACTTTTCTGACATAATTTTAGAAAAATTAAATTTATTTGTTTCAAGTGGATTTTTTAGGTTAATATCGTTGTAGTGTATGTGATTGTAAGTGTCAATATTATTCTGAACTAAATAACATCTAAACAAAGTACTGTGAGCGTAGTATCGCGATGAATATGCGTTGTCACGCGTGCAATGGCTATCGACACAGATTTGACATTTTTTCTTTTTGTGTTCGTGCGGTTATTCTTACCACATGTATCTCGTTACAGGCAGTTGCGCATACGGAACAATGGTTAAGAAAAAGAGACAGAACGACCCCGATGAAAACGGCGATGAATCAACGGAGTCGTGCGAGGAGAATGTCAAATCAGCATGTCCTCACGTAGCTAAGGCGGTGGATCTAACAAGATTGAAGAAATCTCTGAAAGCAGGAGGTTTCGATAAAGAATGTGCCGAATGCAAGAAATCCGCTAAAACTGAAGTCTCGGACCCGGATTTCGAGGAAGACTTATCGCTGTGGATGTGTTTGCGTTGCGGCACGCAACTATGCGGAAGAACACGTAACAAACACGCTTTGAACCATTTCAACACACCCCACTCGGACTGTCATGCTCTCACCACCAACACATCTACTTGGGACGTTTACTGTTATAACTGCAACAATGAAGTAACCGCCTCAACTTCAAAGAAACTTCATGAGTGCATAGAATACCTTAAGAAACAGGCTATGGCTGGCACAAACATGAAACCCTCACCACCTATTGAATTACCATATGAACAGCTTAATGTACCTACAATTGAAACTATAGCTAAGGATCCTGCATTAAAAGTTAAAGATAAATCCTTCTCAAGTCCTTATAGAGTTAGAGGGTTGACTAACTTAGGGAACACATGTTTCTTCAACTCTGTAATGCAGTGTTTAGTCCAAACACCATATTTGTTACAAGTTTTACAAGAAATGGCTAACCCTGGTGAGAGGTTTATGTTACCAGGAGGGCAGTTAAAGTTGAAGTTAGATGGAGATGAGTTAAAAGAAGTAGATTTGCCTCCAATCACAGGACAGTTGGGGGAATGGGGTCTCTTGACTCGAACACTTGCTGAGACTTTGGAAGAATTACAAGCAGGTATGTTTATAGTATATTGAGGTGCTACAATATTCTCCACTGATACCCTGATACCTAATATTTTTAATTTTGTAAGCATTTACCACATTTTTATAAATGTATGTACAGCTTAATGTACCAGAACTATAAATAGGAAAGTTACTATAAGAGTTTCTTCATATAAACAGAGTCTCAATCTCAAAATGAATTCTAGCAACAAATTATCAAAGTGGTTGACTCAATTATCATACAATAAATTGAAATCAAACTGAGAGATTTTTTTTTCAAAGTATTCTTTATTACAATTTGAAACAATTAAAAATCTCAAAAATATTTGCAATAATTTTTTTTTCATATGTTGTTTATTATTATCTTATATATAATCTATTACTTTATTTATTGATTTACTCTATATATAATTTGACATCTTTCAAGCAACATTACCTGGTATTTTATAATACATAACAAATTATGAATAAGAGATAAGGGTGATAAAGATAGATGATTCTTTATATATTGCAATCTCATTTAACACAATATGGCTAATTTACTAAAATTGTCTGTTACTAGAGATACAATGAATGAAGTTGAATAAAATTTTATCATCTAAGATCTAAGTGTATTAGAAATAAAGCAAAATCTAATGTATATTTTATACACACTATTCTCAACAAATTTTGGCTTGTACTATCATAACTACCTATTGAATAAACATATAAATTGTTAACTTCCAAGATAAAGAACTAACAATCATTCTCATCATACAAAAGTTTGTATGAAGATGAACCTTACTAACCCTCAGCTCAATATTATAGTTAATTGTCATTGTTCAGTCCTTTTAATAGTTCATTTGCATATATCCCAGTGAAAAGCAATTTAATATATTTATTATTATGACAATGATATTAAAAATCTCATAAAGGATAATTCAATGAAATCTAAAATTAGGATAATGTCCTCTAATATATTGATGGGTAATTTATATAATACTAGCTGATTCCCATGACTTTGTCTGTGATTGTCTATTGTTTTGTTATATCTTAAAGGGCTTAGGCAGCATTTTCCATGAAAGCTCCCAGGTGGCTTGGACTTTTTCCAATACTTCCAACAATTATCATTATATTTCAATCAATTTACAAAAAATCTTGACAAATTATATACCAATACCTTCCTCATGAATCACTCTATCTATTAATGAAAACTTCAAGGACATCCACTCAGTAGGTTTTGACTTTATCTCTTACAGACAGACATATGCAGTGGAGAATTTTGCTTTATGATTTATAGTGATTTATATAATATAGTAAATACTAGCCATCCCTTGACATTCTGTATACATTCTTTATACATATCTATTTGTTCATATATCACATAAATAAACAGCTATTTATGTGATAATTATGTTTAAATGTGACAGCTCCGATGATAGTTTTTCCAACTTGCTTATCATTTTATTTCAGACAAAATAAACAATATTTTTATATGTCTGCTCTATGTGCTATTCTGATCTATGTTACTGTGAAGTTTTAGCAAAATCTATTCAATACTTTTTGTATGAAGAGTGACAAAGATCCATCCATCCTCACTGACATTCTCATTTATAATAACTAGTGGGATTATTATAATATTAATATTTTCAACATGCATGTGATAAACCTGATAACATGGTATTTGTTTTAATATTACTTTGTTTCCAACTTAGTGACTAAGCAGCTTATTATAGCTAAATATATTAATAGTTCTTTGTTTATATATGTATAGATATGTGGTAAACTTTATGTACAATTACTTACTATGTCTTTCTTATACACTCACATACATCTCACTTATACACACATTAGCTATTGTTATCTACATAATAGCTTGTTTGAGACCTATAATTCAAGAGTTTTGAGTAGAAAAAATTTAGAATTCCTTGCAGAAAGGATTACTTCTACTCTTCTTCTTCATACGATTGTCCCACCAAAGTAGGGTTGACACAATATATTTGTCATATTGTGATGTATGATTTGGCTTACTTTTTCGATCGACCACCTGTCTTGCATCAACCCTCCTTGGGTTTATTTTGTTGTACCCCTATATTTTTATAATTATCTATAGTATACATATTATAAAAATGAAGTATCTGTAGATAGCATTACTTTTACTGTTATTATAAAATAACACTTTTATGATATGCCAATATGACACCTTGAAAATATGGTTTATTTAAAGGTCAGGAGACTGATTCCAATATTATGTTTAAAATTGATATTTACAATATGTTTGTATATAACGTAATACTATAATGAATACTGCTATTGCGAGCACAATATTGAAAATTATACAATAAAAAGCATTAATAAATAAATATAACCTAATAATATTATTATTATACTAGCAGTACCTGCAGCTCCACACACGTTTTAAAAATCGTATTAAAGAATTATAGAATTGTGAGACTGTACAATTACAGAAATGCTCTTTAAAGACAATTGTAATTACGACGCGCACGCCACTAAAAGTAACATGTACATTAGATATATAAATACAAAAAGCGTGCCAAATGAGGTTTGTCATCAGCAACACATTTGGAACCTTAACCCACCATATAACTAACTACCTCAGTGCTCACTTACACTGTATAGGGAACTAAGGAAATAATAACTTAAAATATTATTATTAAGGTTTACATTATATTTAATATACATTGCCATTATTATAATTAAGATTTTGTAACTATACAAAAAATAAACGCTTGTCTGTTCCGCAAGAAATTGTATTATGGAACACTTTACGTAATACATTTATAATCTAAGCTCTTTTTAGGAAAACCTCTATATCATTAATGTTATTACTAATTATAATGTCGAATTGTAAACAATAAGCTGATAATTATTTCTCTTATTAAAAATAAACAATGAGTTGAAATCTTGCTAAATTTCATGCACACAAAGTTGCGGGTAACAGCTAGTCTAAAATAACCTCAATTACTTTTATTAGATTCGCTATCTACCAGTGAAAATCCCGTGAAAATCGATGTAACCGTTTTGGTGACGGCACAGCGGGTGAAGCCACGGTTAACAGCTAGTCTAAATTAAAATACTTTTTATAAGGTCCGGTATCTGCCAGTGAAAGTCCCATGAAAATCGGTCTAACCGTTTAGGAGAAACTAAAATTGCCTAAACAACTTTTTGTAAACTCAGCCATCTCCCAGTGAAAGTTATGTGAAAACTGCTCTAACCGTTTTGGAGATAGTATTGCGGGCGAAACCACAGTTAACAGCTAGTATTAAATAAAATTGCTTGAATTACTTTTTATAAGATCAGCTATCTGTCAGTGAAAGTTATCTGAAGATCGGTTCAACTGTTTTGAAGATAGTACTGCGGGCGAAGCTACGGTTAACAGATAGTCTAAATTAAAATAGACTTAATTACTTGAAATGATGTCCACTATCTGCTGGTGAAAGTTTGGTGAAAATCGATCCAATCACTTTGCAGATAGTATTACAGATGAAACCGCGGTTAATACCTAGTCTAATTTAGAGTAGCCTAAGAAACCCGCTGTAATTTAAGCTATGTGTCAGTGATATTCCTATCAAAATCGATCTAGCCGTTTCGGAGATTACCCGGAACAAACAAACAGGGAGACAGACAAAAATTTTAAAAATTGCATTCTTGTTATCAGTAGCGTTTCGTTCCCAAGTAGTAAAAAAAATATATTTTGATATTACATATAGATACTTCAGTTTTATTATATGTATAGATATTAAAAAATAAATAAATATGGAAAATACAGAAAAAAATAATTAAATGTCCTATTATTATCGGAAATGAGGAATATTGTAAAGTTTGGGGGATTTATAATGATCTTTCTTTTAAAAACTATTGAACAAATTTTAAGTATTGCACTAGTCTTGGGAAGATATCTTCACTTAGAATTATTTCTTTTTTTGTATCAAATTTACACCTTTCTGTTAACAGAATGTTTGTCAGACTTTTGCAGGCACAGTGACTATATTCTGTTCATAGAAAGAGTGCCAAAATCAGTTATAAGTGGTCTGTTCTGTAAATCAAGTGTAAGGTGACCTTTATTTGGTGACATGATTTTATATATTTTCAGGCAACCTAAATACGTTTTTGTGTAACTAAATTTAGACTATGACCTAATTCCTTGTTGGCTTGTCATGAGACTGTTGACTTTTGCCTATCCGTTTTTATTAATATATGCTGGAAGTAATAAACAATGAAAAATATGTAACTCTCAATAGTAGGGGAATATCAATCCCGTCTGTTTTGATTCTGCTTCGAGATGCATCATTAAATTTTGTATAGTTGATACATTTTTCTTGATTCACTGACAATTGTTGAAGAAAAACACTATTAGACAACAAAAATATTAGTGATATGTTCACAGAATACCACTATTTTATTGATGATATATGATGTATATGAAAGGTGATGAAAGTAGACTGATTTGTTTGTTAAGGTTCAGAAGCTGTGTTCATTTCCTGTGTAGTAATAAAAAACAGTACTAGAAAGTCTGTATAATTAGTTTTTCTAAACTACTCAAAGAAATTTTATATAATTTAACATTATCATTATATAGTATAAATAAAAGTCCCCTACCGCGTCTGTCTTTCTGTCTGTTCGCGATAAACTTAAAAACTACTGAACGGATTTTCATGCGGTTTTCGCCAGTGGATAAAGTGATTCATGAGGAAGGTTTTGGTATATAATTTGTCAAGGATTTTTTTTTATAATCAGGGCGGGACAGCGTCTACCGGGCACGCTAGTTATAACATATGAAAGAATTCCTTCCGTATACATAATACATTTTTATTATCTATAATCTGGTTATACCATTTATAACTCAACCATATTTTTGAGTTGTTGAACTCTTCCTGTCTCTGCCCTGAATAGCAAAATGAGAATCGGAAAAATTTATGAAGAAAAAAATCATAAGGAAAATTAATTTTCTCTTAAATTTTGTAATGAAGGGCATTATTGATTATATTTTGAGAAGGGATTGACTGTTTTTTTTGTCTGGATAATTTTTTTGATTTTTTACGTTTATTGAACTTAATTCAGTTTGAGTGTCAATGTTACCTTAAGAAAAACCTAAATTTTAATCAGCTAATAAGTTGACACATTCATTTATTCCGAGGCGATCAGAAGTTCACTGGATCAACTAGTACTTATATAAATTTGAAAAATATTGATGTGTTATAATAAAATCATAGTAAATATATTTTTGCGCTCTTTCATTTGTAATGCTGGCTAAACCGTACAAGACAGGAAAATATTATACTAAAGAATTGGATATCTTATGAGGGATTAAATAAATGTTCTCAATGAGATATGTCTAAAGGATAATCCACAGTAATAATTTTTACCTTCTATATATCATTAGAAATAATAAGTAATTTATGAATTATTTTAAGTAAGACTCCTTAACCAGTAACTTTAGGGATGTAATGTACAGTAGAATAATTTTAAGCTACTCGCACATCTCTGCGTTTATCACCATGAAGTGTTGTCCATGATTGCAGCAAATACAGGTATGTGGGCATAATATCATTATGGGTAGTGAACTATCGAACTGTGTGACGATAGACGCAACACGATAACTTGACTTGCGGTTTTTACACACATCAAAGCAACTTGGAAATGCTAATTTTTAGTTATTATGGGAATGACAAAAGTGTGCGAAGGTTTTTTTTGCGCCTTTATCAGTATTACTGTTGAGGTTAGTTTTTATTATGACAAGTAAGTAAGCAAGTATGGAACTAGCATTATGGGATATCTTTTTAATGAAAATCTTAGAAAGTATTGCAGGTTTACAATTGCTGGCATACATTTATATGAGGACTCTTATGAAACTTTTAAAATTTTTATGGACTGTAAATGTTATGATAGCAGTAAAGCGAATCTGGAGCGACTCTATAATATAAATATATTTTAGTTATAAGATTCTGAAACATTATACAAACACCATTTGTACATGCTAACTCTATATACATTTTTTTTTCAGGTGAAGGTGGCGTTTACACTCCAAGGAAACTGCTGTCGGCCTTAGTGAACAAACTACCGCAGTTTGGAGGCGGGGATCAGCATGATTCCCACGAGCTTCTAAGACATTTATTAGAGGCAGTCAGGTGATATACACAAAGCTATTGTAACTCAATAAAATTATATTTAATTTAATAATTCTGCTCTTTGTAAGTTAACATTACATATATAAAATGGTAACAACACAGCAAAAATAATATAATATTGATAATTTCCAACATTAGATATGAGTGTTATTGGCAATATCGCTAATTTGCATTAAAAAAAAATGCTGGTATCCTGCTATGTCAGTGATATTCGGAGATGTTCGCACCGAATTGTCTGTCGCGTGGGGTTTTGCAATCGGGTTTTGTTGGCATTCGTTTTTCAAGATATCTACTGATATCGTAAACTGTCATCGGTGCCCAAAATCGGTTTTAATGATGAGGATTTTTCTAAACCCGCTTGGTTAGATGAAAATCTGTCGCCAAACACCTGTAGATGTGTTCCGGGAGTTACACTTGAGATCTAGTACCCATCTAGCTTTACAGTCTTTACCGTTTTAGACCAAATAGTTACTTAACATCCCCTGAGACTGGTCAAACGCCTAAAACGTATCACTACATAGTATAAAACAAAATCGCTTTCTCTGTCCCTATATATGCTTAAATCTTTAAAACTACGCAACGGATTTTGATGCGGTTTTTTTTAAATAAATAGAGTGATTGAAGAGGAAGTTTTATATGTATAATAACATCAATTAAATAGTGGAGAAATACTGTTTTTTTTTAGGTTTCTAATGTGATGTCGTAAATAATTACATAACCGATTCGATGCAGATGCACGGGTCAGCTAGTTAAGTAGGAAATAGAGTTAGTTACCTAAACTAAAAACATTTGTAGGATTCATGGACAATTTATTAAAAGTTTGAAGTCAATTTTAAATTAACATCATTTCAAATACTTTTTTTACTGTAGTGTGCGACAAAGTGCACGCTTTATCTGATATTACGGATTATGCAATTCATATTCCATTACCATAGCTCGCTATCCTGCCGGCCTGCAAATCGACAGCGAAACGCTGACAGAAACTCATCAAACTAAAATAACCGTTCCCATTATATACAGATACCATGCCACTCCGCATGATTACTATATATTATTTAAGCTTTTAAAAAACATTGTCTATTTGTTTCTCAAAACCCACACTGATATACTTTCGGAGTTGTATACACTCCTGTGAAAATAGCAACTCTTCATATTTAGAGGTCGCGCACAGGGATTTCTTAATTTCCATGTAAATAAGAATTTTATTTTTGTAATTCTGTAGTTTACAAACCAATGAACGAGATCTAATAACAGCTATAGGTTTTTTTAGGAAAACGAAAACGCTTTATAAAAAAATGTCTCATCGTTTTTCGATAAACTGAACCCTACAAAAGTTATTCAAAGTAAAAGTTAAATTTATATCTGGTTTTCACAGGCGTCTTTTATTACCGCGACGATATTTCATTGTACATTGTAAGAATAAAAAATTGTCGTTTTTTAACAGCCTAAGTATACATCTACTGTTTCTATTAATATACACATGTATACTATAGCTTAAAAAAACAATAGTGAATCTAACTCTCTAATTTTTTTTGTAATATCTGTATAACCTTAATTTATATGACAGTCATGGAGACTTTTAAATTAGAAAGTAACTAACAATAATGAAATTCCAATGTTGCTAGGTCGGAGGATCTCCGCCGGTACCAGTCTGTAATCCTCAGCAGCCTCGGTATGAACTCAAAGGTAGACCCCGCTAAGGTGGATGGTGAGGTCAAGCAGAAAGTCAAGTTTTATGGACAGCAAGCATCAGATACGATGCTTAGGCCTGAACAGGTTTGTATGCTTTTTTTTATGTATACAAAATTGGTAATTGTCGACCTTAGGTTACAATATATTGAATAATTGGGTTGTTACATTCCCAAATTAGCTAAATCCATTTTTAATTGCTCTTATAACATGTTTAATTTTTATACACTGAGAACAATGTTCAAATTTGGCCCTACATAAGGTTTTTAGTTTTTTTTTTTTTATGAACAAAGAACATGTACAAAATATGAACATTTGGAAAAATAACGTAAAATATTAAGAAAGGCTAAGAATGCGTTTTGCTAATTTTTAAATATAACGATTAGTATAGTATAGATAAGTATTCATATTACGGGACATCTTGTATATGTATTAGTTTAATACATACAAGTCAAATAAGTTACGCTTCCTCCACATTGATACACGCAATGTTTAGTTAAACTTGAGTTTATGCTATTGTGGACTGGATGAATGTGAATTTTCTATAGTGAATTGGTGATTAAATAATGATTGAATATGGAATTGAAAGTCAATCACCTTCTAGGTTAGCGTGTTTACCGTGTCTTAGACTAAGTCATCATGCCATCTTAAATCATGAATAAAAAAAGAGATATTACCGTTTTCGTGTCATATGATTTAAATGTAAATAAGTTGTTATTTTGACTAATTGATTTTTTTTTATATCATAGGTGGCAAACAAACAGGTTGGTCACCTGATGTTAAGTGATACATAGACACTTGCAACACCAGGGGAGTCACAAGTGCGTTGCCAGCCTGTGTTTGAGAGAGGAGGAGAGGGGGAGGTGGGCTTCCGGCGCTCTCGCTGACCGAACGAAAAGCAACAATGCAAGCACTGTTACTTCGCGTCGGTGTTTCTGTGGGTCGGGTGGTAGTACCCCGAGTGAGCCGACCCATTATACTGAAACCAGTAATAGCTTCAGTGTGGTTCTACCACCTACCTTTATATCCTTTTATAATGTAAGGGTATTTATTTTAAGGTGTTCAGAGGCTTCCTAGTTTCGACTCTGGAGTGCCAGGAGTGCTTGCACCAGTCGGATCGTGCGGAGTACTTCCTGGACCTCTCGTTGCCGGTCGCCGCGAGTAGACCCCAACCGCCGGCCGTCGTACGAAGGAAAACTCCCAACGGTGAGTACTCCTAGTTTCTAGTCAGCTTCTGCTTTATATTTGTACAATTAATGTTTTGGTATTGTGATGTATGTTCGTATTTATTATACCTGTTTATCATTTTTGGAATATCTTTGTTTGGATCCCCTTGGTCCCCTCCTTTTCTCAACCTCATCTACGGTTCGAATGAAATCAAGATGAAAGCATCTTTTTGATCTATTTAAATGTAGCAATAAGTGCAGGCTTGCACATAATATAGTCAAGACTTGAATACAAAACAAAGTTAAAATATTTATTATAGGAATCCAAATCTTTGTTTAATTATCTACACTTAAACTATGATTATGTTTAATATCATAAATTATTTAAGGAAAATTGTCAATTTGAGTTTTAAAAAAATGTTAAGGCCATTCTGGGAAATATAGGTGTATAAATTGATTAATTAAAAGTTTTAAAAATATATGATTTTGTTGAACAACACAGTTAACATGAATAATTGTGTACTTATGTTTTTAGATTTGCACCTTGATATTTATTAAAATCAAGTTGATTGGACTATTGTAACTGTATAGATTATCCTGTTTAGATAATTATAAAAATCAATTGTGTAGTTTATAAAGAGATCACCGACGTACAAACATTTAACTGCTGTATTTTGTCTCTCTTTTGGCAACATGTGTCCTAGTACTTGGGAGCCTATTATTGTGTTGAAAATTCGATCATAATAATTTTTTTTTTCGAAGTATTTTCTTTCATTCTCTCTTTTCATATAAATTATTTAATAATGCAGAGTTCATGTGACATAAATCTTGGATACTTTGAATTATGTGCACAAATTAAAGTAAACCCGTGAAGATTATTTACATCACTTACAGAAGTAATGGTTAATCCCCCTTTTTTTTTTATTAACGTGGGGAAATCCATTATGGATACTCTCGGGGGCTCTTCAACTCGCACGGACTAAAACCCTACGGTATACCGTCTGACCGTCTTGTTGGGGCGGCAAGGGATCGAACTACGCTATTCCCCTTGGATAGCCGCCCCAACGGTCCGCTTGGCGGAAGGTGGCCGCTCACGTCCGGCTACGGCGGCGGAAGGAGGAGGGCACATCGCCGTCTACTCCCGCCGGTCCTCCGTTCGCGGAGAGGGTCATCTTCGCGGACCCTCTCCGCCGCCTCCTTCTGCGAGATGACTTCCTCGCAAAAGGAGGCGATCGCATTTCATGCTGCTGAGCATGGCCGAAAGCATACTCGGCAGCGACAAATCGAATCCTACCGCCGCAGTAAGAGCGCGGCGCTGTCCCTCCCACGCAGCACACTCAGACAGAGTGTACTGCGCGGTGTCCTCGTCAGCGCCGTACTCATGGCATGCGGCGGTCGGCTCCCTGAGAGCGATCCGGTGCAGGTACCACCCAAAACAACCGTGTCCGGTGAGCATCTGCACGAGTCGGAACGTCAGGGAACCCGACCTCTTCCAATCCTTTCTAGCAGGACCGGGCGGACGGCGTCTACGGTATACCGCCCGTACCGTAAACAGTCATCGACCGCACGAGATCCTTAATCCCCTGACCAAAGACAGAGCATTAAAAATTAAGTCTGTAGTTATGGGGAATTCCTATCTGACATGATTTATAATTGGTAGTTTCGTAGACTAACAGAATGGTTATTTTCATTACATGTATTATTAGACCCTTACATATGGAATTGGTGTTTTCTGAAACTGACCGATTTAATGTCAAATATGTTGCGTTTGGTTAGGAAATACAAATTTAGACGAGTGTATTTCAATAATAATTGGTGATTATTGGGTAACATTTTCCGAACATTGCTTATACACATTGGGCTCCTGTTGTCCGAGGTCCCTGTACGATTGATATAGCAGATACGCTCCTAACTACACTGAATATTATATGTTATGATATGATTGGTTCTGTATGTTGTTTTGCTTTATTTATTATTAACTTTGTACTATTTGCTTCATGTATTTACCGAAAAAAAAGCTGCAATTTATGTATGATAACACTCATTAAAATCAATTAAAATTCATATTATTCAGCCAATTCATCATTTTTTTTTTGCTATTAAATTCTTATGTAACTCTAGCGAGCTCTAGAGTTACATGTCTCTCATACAGTACTCGCTAAACTTTTTGACCGTTCTGAATATAGTTTAGAAGACTAATTTTGGTATTAATGCAAGAAAAGTAATTTTATATTCCTTTAATAATATTTTAATCTGTTTTGTATTAAACTCTTGACTATATTATGCGTGAGGCTGAGCTTCAGGTTATATTCAGAGATTCAAAAAGGTGGACGAGATTGTATGTGTAATTTTTTTTTGCAATTGTTGTTTATTTTGAGTATGATAAATTTCAGTCGACAATTGACTTCCTTTAGATTGCCGATAACAAACAACCACGTCTGTAATCGTTATGTGTTGTAAATAAAGCATGAATTTGATGTGATGACCATATTTTCAGAAGAGAATATGTACAATACACAAGAAGAGAACAAACCTTCCAAACATCAGCTGAAAAAAGAAAGGATGGCTGCAAGAAAGGCCGCGCGCAAAAATAAAGGTGGTATTATGTTGTATAAAACAAGCTTTATATTACACTGTACATTTTTTTGATAACAACTTTTTATTGGGGACAGAGTTGTATTTAAAAATACACATTATTCCTGATTCTTGAAATATCTTTTTATAGGTAATTCTACTTCAAAAGACGAGGCGCCGGCAGAAACTAATGGCCCCACAAAAGAGGAGGGGAAATCTTCTTCGGAGTCAGACGCAGATGTCGAGGACAACCTCGAGGATGTACCTCGTCAGCCCGACACGCACTCTGTGTCCGTTGGCACCCAGGCCATAGCGCATACCGCCGCCAACTTCGCTGCCTACCACATGGAATCCGGTTACAACTCGGAAAAAGTTATAAGCTCTGAATCAATCAGGACGAGTCCAGTCGACCTGGATAAGGAGAAAACTGACAACACTCCAGAAAATACCGATAAGGACAAGATAGACATCGCAACTTCCACGACGGCAATACCTCTGGAGTACAAACCACTGATACCTGTCGAAAACATATCCAATCCTGACTCTGGAGTGGCCAGTCCAGAAGCAACGAAGCACAACTCTACAGAGACCGTGGATAATGTTGATTCACCGATTAACGATAAAGAATTAGCCAGGATTTCGTTTTCAAGCGAAGTCAACTTAGACTTGATGAGTGCCCAACATACACTCTCTCCGATAAAGACTGAATACGAAAGGCCGGTTTCGAGGATATCATTCGCTCCAGATTACACCAACGAAGTTGTTACGCGCGGTATCAGCGTACAGGGTTGCAGGAATCTTTTAGAACACAGTGGGGAGAGCAGTTACGAGTCCTTCACCGAAACCAAGACTCTCAATGATATCGATAATCATTTGGACAAGCTTAAGCTCAATGTGGATGAAACGAAAACTAAAAAGCCAATTATCCCCTCACCACTGCTGACTGACAACCCGGTAGAACCGCCCGCCCCACCACCAATACCAAAGCCGAAGATCTTTAATATCGAAGCGGATAAACAGAGGGATTACACGTCTTACCCGCGGCAGAGCCCTTTCTCTCCTCGGTATGTGTGCGATGAGGACGAATGCAGCATCCAATCTTGCCTCAGCCAGTTCACGGCTCTGGAATTATTAACCGGTAATAATAAAGTTGGGTGCGAGACTTGCACTGAACGCATCAACGGTAAGGACGGGAAGACCATCTACACAAATGCAACAAAACGGTTCCTCGTATCCAGTCCGCCGGCCATTCTCATCCTACATCTGAAAAGGTTCCAGATAGGACCGCGTTGCATGTTCAGAAAGATGGCGAAGCACGTCGACTTCCCAACGATCCTCGATCTCGCTCCGTTCTGTGCTATGAACAAGGTGAGGAAGCTGCCGAACGCTAGCGGTTGGCAGAACGAAGTGCTCTATTCGCTGTACGGTGTGGTGGAACATTCTGGAAGTATGCACGGCGGACATTACGTCGCTTATGTGAAAGTGCGGCAGCCTGTGAAGGCCGGCGATGCGAGGTGGTGGTTCTTGCCGAAGAGTGCTAATACGATGATAGCGAACGCGGGCAGGGGTGACGGTGACTCGGAAACTGAGTCGGATCTATCCGGATACGAGTCCGGGGAGGGGCCATCGTCAGCAGCAGAAGCCCCATCCGGCAAATGGTACTATGTATCAGACAGTATGGTATCGGAAGTTACAGAGGAGAAAGTGCTAAGGGCACAGGCGTATCTTCTGTTCTATGAGAGGATTTTATAAACGTTTCCTGGTCATTGAACTGAGACTCGAGGTAAATGCAGACAGTCATTTTACATCTCAAGGTGCATTATAGTCGGTAACTATTGGAATTCTAACATTGATACCATACATCTCTGTATTCTGTTTTTTTTTTAAGTTTTACATTATATCAAGTAAGGCTATTTTGTGTTTTCAAACATAATGATGATTATTTATTTGAACGATTTTTTTTTATTTTACTCAATTCCCTATTGTTAGTGTTGATATGAGAATGAATCCCATAGAAATATATCATAGGTTATTTATAACAAGATTTTAAAGGACACAGATTTTTATCTTTCTCTCTCTCTCATGATAGAGTGGCCTAATATTTGATTTGGCATTTAAGTGGAAGACTGACGTACATTGGCTCTTAATTCTATGTAAATAGCTCAGTATAACATGAATCGTTGTTGTACTTTATCAAGTATCTAATACAATATCACAAACTATGTTCTAAATCAATACTCACTTTCCTGTGATTTTTAGCGGGCTTTGATGTATTACGTAAGCAATATTTTAATGGATTTTATCCCTTTTCAAATGATAAATGAACATTTTTATTACTTATCAAAATCAAAGTTTTTTTTTTAATAAGAAATATGCAAATTAAATTACATGTAAATAATAATAGATGTACTTGGGTATTAAATAAATTTATAATCCCATATTAAAGAATTTTTATTTTCGATCTATTACCATAGCCACTTTTACTATGAAACATTGAATCACACACTTCTCTGCTAACACTCCTTGTTTACGTAATACTTGATGCTCCTTATTCTTTTTAAATATAACATATTCACGATACACGGTTACGTTTCTTACGCGATGTTAAATAATCCTTGAAGGACCATCATTATTTATATTTCATAGATTGCAGTTTATGAAAAACTGGTCAGGTTCTACTGTTTTACAAGTCCCATTTCAGAACATAATATTAATCATCTATGTTATTTCGTAGGAAAATGCCCCTTTGTTTCTAGAGATGTAAACAAAGTGGTTCTCAACCTCGACTCCACCCGAAACTTGATCTTAAATATAGCACACTGCTTTTACTCTATAATAGTCTTCCATTAAAGTGTCAAATGTATAATTAATTATTTAATTCGACGTATGTCGTTGAGTATACCTGGTATTAATTTCGAAGAAAATTTGAAAATAATTTTGTTTAAATTAAATCTATGAATTAATAGCTTGACTTTTATTTAATTTGCAAATAAATATTCGAGAACATATTAATTCAGCTAACAGATTAATTATTTTCTCTTTTATTGTTTATAATTGCTTATTTCGTACGTCAAACTGCTATACTTCGAGTGCGTTTAATAATGAACTTCTAAAAAAATTAAGTTATTTATTATAATTATGCCTATATGTACGAATTCATCATGTTTTAGTAAAAATATGTCGTAAAGTTTTAGGTATCTTATGCGGATATTTCTAATAAATTGTTTTTTTTTAACTGTGAGCAATTATAAGGGTATTCACTGTTTAAAACTTTTTGTGCCGGTTTAATTACCTATTTATTCAATTATAACAGAATCTTTTCTTGATAGCGATAAAGTAAAAAATTGGTAATTATTGAAAAAAATGTGGCTTATGATTTTCAAGTTTGCCTAATTTAAATTATTTCATTCTATATTATTAAATTAGAGGAAATATAAAATAGGTTTTATTTTCCGAACAAGACAGACCTCGAATCGATCTCGATTGTTATTTATGCCAATTCACATTATTACTGCGTTGTTGAATGCATTTTTTTGGCTAATTTTTGTATTGTCAACGTAAAATTGTATTTTTTCAAATAATTTATACTTTGCGCAACTCTTTTGAGCTGTAGACTGTATCAAAATTAGCCCCAACTTTGAGTACCATTGGTTTTTTAGTCATCAACAGTTTAATATATAATTTTATTAATCGTATATAAAAACAATCATTTCTCATTGTAAATACACTTTTTATACAGATAATAATTTCATTAGGCTATTTTAACATAAACGATAATCGTGTCGTCTGCAATTGTGACTTGAAGAATACGGAGCTAGTTTCTTTTAACTGTCTGTTTAAGAATGCGATGCGAGTTGTTTTAAAGACGTTTAATATATTCAACACTATGTTTGTTCTATTATGAGTGCTCAATTTAGCTATTTACTTAACTCGCGTTTAACTAATTATGTTATTATTGAATGTCGACTGGATGACACTCTGAATATAAGGAAAAAAAAACTTCATTAATTATAGTAATGACAGATTATTTAAATGACACATATAAAATGTATGGCTGGTACTTGAATGGTGTTCAAAATGAAGTTTTGTAACCGACGATAGAAGAGTGTATGTCATTCATTAACTCCCAATCGTCATATTACTTAATGAACGAGGCAATTTTTAAACTAAATTAATTAAGAACACAGAACTCTCCATTGGAAATGTAATAGAACATTTTACCAATCATAATCATCAGCCTATAAGAGACCCACTGCAGGCCCATTGGCCTCTTCCCGAAGGAAGGTATGGGCGTAATCGACACGCCAGCCCACGACGTGTTGGCGATTTAAAACTCATAGAAATCCACAGTTCTATATTTTTCCCACATTAAGTAGTGCTACAAGAACATTTCTCAGGTTCAGGTTTCCTCACGTTGTTTTCCTTCACCGTCAGCCGATAGTGTTACGGATTTAAATTAGTGAATGTACGCGAATTCGTTGGTACCTGCCGGGGTTCGAACCTGCGGGCATCGAAAAAAATATTCCACCGGTCATACCACTAGGCCACCACGATTTTCCACCAATATAAAGTTTAAACTACATTATCTCAAATTTGGTATAAGTAATGCATGATTAAGCATAGTTAATAACATAAAATTAAAAGGGACAAGAAAAATGGAACTTATAAAAACAATTTTTTTTCTTTACATTCAGAGTGTGATCCAGATTTACTACAATTCGATGTGTTTTTTTTTCTGTTTGCATTTGTCGATACTAGTAATATAGCTCCTATCGTTAATTATATTATTATTTGATATATTTTGTATGATATCGAAACTCCACACAATTCTTGTTATGAACAGATGTAATAAAATATAGTTGTAAAACATAAGATTTTGTATTTTATTTCATTCTATCGTTTGAATTTAAAAATATAACTACTGTTCAATATATATATCAAAGAGATTTTTTTTTGTCGTAATGGATAAACTCAAGATATACTTAACCGATTTTAAAAATTCATTCGCTTATGGAAAGCTACATTGTTAGCGAATAACATGGGCTATTTTTTTAATTTACATCAATTTATCAATGAGATGGATTTAATACTTTTTATTAAAATATACCTACATATATTGAGGGACAATTTATTTAATACAAATTAAAATACTTATTTGATTTTTTTTCCGAATCGATTTATTAGTTTTGTCTATATTTATTACATTAATATTTAATATTATAAATTATTAAATAGCAAATACTAGTTAATTGAAGAGAAAAAAATAAAATTTGACTATAATACAACAAAAATCCTTATTTCCTTACGTACAAACAATTTCTATTTGTACAGAATAAATTAATCTCTAAGTAATATAACAATTAAGATTATTTATAGATACAGTAGATGAACATATGAATTAAAAATTTCATCCACGAATTTTCATTTCATTATTATAAAAAAAAAAAAAATTTTGTCTTATTACTTGCACTTTCAATGTTTACAGTTTACACATATGCATCGTATATGATAAAATAATTTATTCAAATAAAAAACTTACCATGTTACCATTGCAACGATTACCAATTAATGGTTACTATAGCGACGGTACAGCGTAACGGATAAATCCAGAAAAATCCCCACCGTGCTGTAAGAAGTTTCACTTCAAAAACATAATATTGTGAAGTGGGTTTTTCTCTACTGTTATTCGCCTAGGTCTTGGTCATGTATGTTCCCCGGTTTCTCTTGCGAAAATACATATCCTTAACCATTCTCTATGTGAGTGTCCGCTTCATGAGGGATCAGTGATCACATATATTTCAAATGTCGCAAACTCTCTGATTGCCTATATGATATCCTCCCTGTTAATATCCCCCGTCCTACTAATATTAATACACATATGTATATTCTACTTTTATTACTATCTTCATTTATCATAATAATATTAAAGTAATGTTATATGTTTATACTTATATAATTATGCTATGAATATATCATCCCAATATATTATTGCATATAATGGGTGTGGCACTCACAACACAATAGCTATCCTTCTTCGGTGATTTTATATATGTTGACATGTTGCTATTTTAGATTATTCTACATAGTTACCTTCGATCAACAATAACTAGATAAAGGGTCACGTACAAAATCGATGCTAAAAACTGTCCGCGTAAATATATACTTATGTGTAGCTATTTGTTTACTAAGAAAGGGAAAAAAAGTTTTAAAACAGTTTTAAGTTCAACCTAATTACAACCATAACACCTAGTATTAAAGTCACAAATGTTCAAAATATTATCTAATAATTACGATAAAACAAGCAAAGCAATAAATTACTCCCCTCACAAATGAAAAGACAGCATAAACAACATTTAGTGTGAATTGAACCTTAACACGTAATGAATAAAGTACATTTTCCCGTTATTGTGCGTGGCGAGGCCAAACATTTGTATCACAGGTTTAAAATCGGTAATTTTGTTATTATTATTCGTTAGTTTAAAGCTTAAAATACAACTTATTCAACATGTATATAGCGAAAGTAAGATTCTCCGGCCGTTAAATTGCTTTTTCGGGTATTATTTTTGCATCTTTTGAATACATTGCGGCACGTGAAACAGGCTTACATGACTGTGTATCAAACTAAACAAAATAAGGGCACACATTTCAAGTGAGTTCTTATTTACCGAGACGTATTTTTCGCGCCGACCCTTTATCTAGTTATTGTTGACCGAAGGTTGTTACACTGTATATTTGGCATTTGTCATATTTGAAATTGGCGAAATTGCCTACATAGGTAGAGGCAATACCGAAAAAAAACGACTTAATAAAGTACCTGCATCTAAAAAATTAGACGAATGTAGCTGTGGCCGCGAACTTCGTCCGCGTCATACCTAATGTAAAAAAACGCATTTAATAAAGTCATCTGAATGTATTAAGCCCATTTACTTATCCACTTTTCTCTCGTACTTAAGTGCTTCGATATTAAAAGTACGATAACTATTGATAAACCGAATCAATTTTAATAAAACCAAGACTTCATATTACTCGAGGATATGCTTTTTGATTTTTTTGGAGAGGTTTTATCATGAACCCAGTATTATAGCAGTGATGCGTGTTCATACAAACAGACAGTTTCTAAAATTGATTGAAATATATTTTATTACTTATACCTGGAACAATTGATTTTTATAAAAATCTAAAAAGTACAGACTCCTTAGATTTACATTGTTACTATATGTATAGATTAAAAAAAACAATAACGTAAGTCTTATAAATTAGTATTTTTATTTACATAACAGTTCATTATAAACCAGTCTTTTGTATTCTGGATTTTAATAAATCAATATGTTTCGAGTCGAACGGCGTCAGACATGTTATTGTTGGCACTTCCAGCACTGTTACTTCTATTATACAATATAAGACTTGCAATGTTTCCTTTGCTTTTTGTAATGCCTGAAATATTACGAAAAGTATACTTAACATACCTGTATATATATGAGATTGCAACATAACTACAGTAAACTTTTATTATTCGCAGAGGATTTAATCCATAACCATACCTTGAAGACAGAATGGTATTTTACACACAAATGTAGGGGTGGGTAACAAGGTTAGAAACCAATAAAACCTATGTGTAGTTCACACGCAGTAGATGTTGGAACTTTCAAAAAGAAAGCGAGAAGAGCATATGTCTCACTGTTTTCCAATATCGGAAGGTAAGTGAGACACTTTTTTTTTTACGTGGGGAAATCCCTTATGGATACGCCACCCTCCCGGGGGAGAGGGTGAGTTATGTCCTAGTCGCACGGACTAAAACCCCACGGTGTACCGACAGACCGTTTTGTGGGGGCGGCAAGGGATCGTTCAAGCTAATCAACCTTGTCGAGCCGCCCCCACGGTCCGCCCGGCGGAAGGTGACCGCCTCAGGTCCGGCTACGGTGGCAGGAGGAGTTGGGCGAAGCACCTTCTCCTCCTGCCTGTCCTCCTTTGGCGGAGACGGCCGCTTTGAGGGTCTGCCTCGCAGGCCCTCTCCGCCTCCTCCTTCTGCGAGATGGCCTCCTCGCAGAAGGAGGCCATCGCTCGCAAAGCCTGTTCGCTGCCGAGCATGGCCGAAACCATGCTCGGCAGCGATAAGGTAAGTGAGACACTGCTCCCATTGTACCTGACACAGTTTATCCTCAATTGATCCTGAATTTCAAAACCCTTCAATGTTTCACTTCAATATATACATATATTAAAATAAAATCAATGTATGTATGTAATGTATTATTGTCATTTAGATTATAGGAAAGTTTAAGGATATGTTGAGTTATTAAGTTAAGAAATATTGGAGCAGTAAGGCCCAGTAGATAAATAATAGTGGCACGACAACGATACCCGACAACATGGCGAAATAGTAAAGGGGCAAGGCAATCATTGCCCCTTTAGATTACAACTTTACTTATCACACGTGTCTCGATAAACCAAGTACAGCTCGTTAAGATTGCTTTTCGGTACTACGATACACATTTTATTTTCATAGAACAAGAATAAAACAATTGTGTTGGAAGCAGGTTGATTTATTAAAATAGTAATAACTACCTACATAGGTCTAGCAACCCTACGCTTTAGTGTTGCTATCTTGTGATAATAACCAAAAAATTGATATTCCGTTGGTACTAGATTTATGGTGATTGAATCAGCGAAACACTTCAACCAAGAAAATGATTGGTTTCACACTTTTTAAAATGTTATTTTTTAATTCATAACTTTAGCTGACTCTTGTCTTAGATCATATTATTTTGCCATCACAAAGTAACAGTGAAAATAGAGTAAATTCGTTGGTGCTATCTAATTTACAAATAGTTGTTTCATACATAACACTTACCGATAAAACTTTCTCCTTCAACTCTGGTTTCGACACTACATCTTTTTTCAATTGATTCATTTCCTGAGGAGTGTATCCAACTAATTTAGAGAGCACGTCACTTGCAAAGTCAACGTCCAAACTGCCCGTTCCATCCACAATGGTACACTTCAAACACCAACAGTCCTTCTTCACAATCAACTTCGATAACAGCCTCATTATCTGTGCTTTAACTCTGAACACTTTCCCTATCTTTGCACTTTCATTTAAATCTTTAATCTGCTTTATAAAGATATATGGTTCTGCTGATATTGATATCGGCCCTTTAGGTTCTTTGGTTATCACATTCCCAATGATATCAGCTTCAATCTCTCTTAAATAATCTTCATCCTCTTCAATTATCAAATCTACGTCATCTGGATAATCGTTTAGTTCATTCACTGTATCAATTTTCATCTTTTTCTCTGGTTTAAAACTTTGGTCAGTCGGAGGCCTTTTGATGGGATTGTCAAATTGTGCTTCTATGGCGTTCAACTGATCTATGTCAAAGTCGTCATTGAATGTGGCTAATTGCATGCTGGTAACTACAGCTACCGGTCGAGATGTTTGGTTCAGTGTTGGCTCGAAATCTTCGTAAGACTGGACAGGTGGCATTTGTGTATGAGGCGTCGGGACATTGAGATTTCGTGACGGATTTAGCGACATATTCGGATCACATCCTGAAATATACGTTTCACTGTTATTAATACTTCGAATATATTAGTAAGTAAACAAAATCTGAAAATAATCTCACTTTACCTTGTATCATAGGTAAACTTAGTTTTGAAGACAATATACCAGCGAGGGAATTGGGTGAGATAATCTCTTGAACCTCACCACCTAGTAACTCCACTGAACTCTCTTTCAACAGAAGAATTCCTCTACGACATTCGACTGGTCCTAAAGGACATATGAAATATGGGAGTCAAATATATCATCAAGAGAGAGAAGTATCATTTAACAGAACAAGGCACATAAAATACAAATGAATAAATCCTATACAATTATAAAGAATTTAAAATACATTAAACAAAATGCCCTCAAACAATACAAGATATTGGCACTGCTAGGTTGGTCAACTTCGCGTACTTCCATAGCTTAATGCGTTATGATACTTTGCTGTGAGGGATAGCAGCTAAGGTAGACACCATATTTTTATTACAAAGACAGGCAGTTCGAGCAATTTACAATATGGGGCCCTTGCGAATTAATAGGTATTTTAACGCTGCCCTCTCCATATACTCTTGTTAATTTGTGGACAACTTCGGAAAGTTGGCTTCCATAAAAGACCAGCATAATTTAAATATTAGAAACTGTGACAAACTGGTCACCCAATGTTTCAGACTCAGTAAGACCAGTAGCAGTTTCTAGGTAATAGTGTTAGGTTTTATAACAAAGTCAAGTAAGTTCAAACACCATATCAAGTGGGTTTTGATTTCAAAAGACGTTAAAAAGATAAACCACACCAAATACCGAGCTTTCTCAACCCATGATAGTTTTGACGTTCACAAGGGCCTTCTCAGAGCCTAAATTGAATAAAGTATTTTTGAGTTATATTTGAAATACAATTCACCACACCTCTCTATAGCATTTTTATAGGATTGTAAAAGCAAACCTTTAATTAGTATTTTGCAACCTGGAGTAATGTCACAGGATAAATTTCTCATTGGCCTATATTCTAATGCTGATATCTCTTGTACCCCATCTGTCAGGCTTAGTTTTATCATCCTGGAGAATAATAATACTTTAAAATCAGTTATATTTAGTTTAATCATATGTTGGTATAAAACCTAACTTGTCACTGTTTGTTGGCATCTGGCATCAAAAACACATTGGGTAAGATTTTTATAGAAGGACCGATATACAACCAAAATAGATTGCTCCTCAAATCTAATGTTCAGTGTGTATCAAGCCAGCAAAAAGTCTGTAACTAACAACGAAAATTTTTTGAGAGTTCTTCTGGAAACTGAAGTTAAAATATGTCCTATAGACACCTCTTTTGCTGTTGCGTGTGGTCAAACATTTGCGAGTATAATAAATTTTGAACAACAATCATTTGAACAGCTTTCGCTACAAACACTGGATATTCTTTAAATTTTGTATATAGCATTCATTTTTGCTACTGTATGCACAACGCAGAGGACTCCCTATCTAGATTAAAGTTATTAAAAATATGTTCAGTTACTAAACAGAAATTGGTAAAAACAGTTAAGAAAATCCTGAAATAGTTATTGGTCTTCTATAATATATGATGCCGTTTTTGGGAGCTAATTTTTCTCAGGGAATTTTAACCAATACCAACACTCAGTGGTGTCACTAACTAAATTGAAATTTGTAAAAATAAACATAGTAATGTCATTAAATTAATTGGAATCAGTAAAATACCCAAGGATATCTCGAAAAATTTGTTGACCTATAGATACATTACAATTTCTTGAGCGCTAAATTTTCCTCAGCGGGAATACCCTTTAAATTCGCTTCATTAAATAACTAAATTTTTTAATGTATTAGCTATGCAAATATAAAAAATATATGAGAAGGATCATAACATACTTTCTGCTTAGTAAAGCAAAAACTAAATGTTACATGGTTTTTTTGGCTACTAAAGTCTAGATAATACTATGTTATAACTAAAAATATTTGGAAAAAGTTTTATTCTCTCATGTTGAAACTTAAGAGATTCATGAAGTAAAGTTGATTTTCAAACACCTGATAAAATAAGTTTGTAAAATATCCTTACCTGTGATTAGCCACTTTGTCCTCAAATCTTGTAGTTGCTTCAACATTTTCCATATTAACTTTTTGCAGTTTCAAATATTGTTGATAAGCGGGAGTACCTAAAATATTGTAAGGTATCTTATAATAACAATCATATCAATATCAATGATTTTAAATACCTAAGAACATACAATTTACTGTTTTAAATTGTAATACAACACAAACACCAAATTACTCAACAGTCCTTTATAATAACAATTATTGTAAAACATCACAACAGCATTAATTATTATTGATATAATATGTTGTGGTGGTAGAATAGTTTTACCAATGGAAGGTTCATTTAATGTCTGAAAAATTTACCTACATTTAGTAATTTAAATTGATAACACCATTGAATGAAGGGAGGTAAACACGAGGAAACGTGAACCTAAGAAATGTTCTTGTAGTAACCATCATAATTATGTAGTATAATATAGAACTGTGGATTTCTCAGAGCTTGAGATCTCAAATATGCCATATACTGGTGTGGTGATTATGCGTATACCTTACCTCAGGTATAGCCAATGACACTGCATATGGTCTCTTAAAAGCTAATGTAATTATATACAGTAGAACCTCGATAAGGTAAAAACCTCTATAACTTCAAAAAATAATCTGTTCCCTTCCCTACAGAGCCTAAAACTTCTATTACTTAAAATACGCAGCCTTGATAACTGAAACTGTTACCTCTCAGTTACTTAAAGAAATGTCTGGATGAGCTCTGTAACACAAACTGTCTGCCAATGATTCATTTCAAATTAATGTATAGAACAAAAAGTTTCTCAAAATTTATTGATTGCACACACAAACAAGAAGTATACAATCCCCTATTGTTTCTTTGAAATCCTTAAAAGCTGTATTTGCGGTGGTTAGGACAGCGGCTTACTTGGATGATTCGTTGTTGATCACTGTCCAGGAAACTGTGTTGTGTGATAAAAGTTACCCGAGTAAAATGAGTTCAAAACGCAAATTAACAACACTATCATATGCTGATAAATATTAAAAGCGGTGAAAAGTGCATTAAAAGAAAAGATGTTGAGGCTCAGTTTGGAATAAACGAAAGTTTATTATCATTAGATAGTATAAAACAAAGTCCTCTACCATTTGCATCTATTTTTCTATTATAGTTTTCATATTTTGTATTTTTATAATGGTTTATTATATCTAATATTATATTATTACTGTGAAGAATCTGAAACCACAAATCCTAAAAAAAAATTGGCAATATAGCATGCAAACCATAATCTGGAAGAACTTCGTTTTTAACCGGAACGAAAAAATTTAAGGTTAAAAGAGCCCATCAGACTTCGTAACTATTCGTAATCATACATACAGTGGTACAACAAAATAATCCCAAGGAGGGTTGATGTCAGGCAGGCGGCCGATCGTAAAAATTAAGCCAAATCATATACCACAACATGAGAAACATGTTGTACCGACCCTACTTATGTGGGATAAGGGTAAGAAGAAAACAAAGTCCCCTACCGCGTCTGTCTGTCTGTCTGTTTGCGATAAACTCAAAAACTACCGAACAGATGCGGGTTTCACCGGCGGATAGAGTGATTGATGAAGAATGTTTTAGTTTATAATTTGTCAAGAATTTTTTCATACTCAGGGCGGGACAACGTCTGCCGGGCCCGCTAGTCACTTATAATTAAAAAAGAAGCTGAACTCTTGAAGAAACGTGAATCTAGAGAAACTATTTTATGTAAAAGACGAAAAATTGCTGAATTCTCTATTTTGGAGCAATGTTTATTTACGAGGTTCAAACGTAACATTGTCCAATCCAAAACATCAGTGTTAGAAACCCATAGTAAGAAAAAGCTTCAGAGTTCACCAATTCGTTCAAAAACCATAATTTGAAATCTAGCAATGGCTGGTTAGAAAACTTCGAAAAACGACATGATTAGGCCTTTAAGAAAGTGTGCAGCGAAAGAGTGAATGTGACATAAACCCATAATAAGTTAAACACTTTACAACTTAAATATTTTGTGTTTCCCTTGGATTTTAACTTATCCAGGTTCTACTGTAGTTAGGAATGGGAAGTAATGGCTTTTAATCAACTGTGGTGAATTTACCTATATCTATCGCAGCATTAATCTGTAACACATAATTGCCAGACAGAATTGTTTTTGTGTGTTGTAACAAGTTGACAGGTAACGATCCTGGACAAATGTCTTTTAAATCATTTAAGAGCCATTGCTCCCTGGCTAACTTTTGTAGTTCATCTTCAGTTATAGCATTACCACTCTCTTCTGTAGCATATTCTACAAACCTGCATCAGATAATGAGATACTTATGATATCTGAGACTGAAATAAACCACAGAATGTCAAATATTATAAGAAAAAAAACAACTGAATTTTAAAAGTTAGCCTATCTTCCTAAGGTCAAAGATTGATTGAGATGAGTTAAAAACCCAGTCTAATTAATTATGTTGTACAATTTGTTTTTAGATTTTTTTTTAAATAAAAATTCTACTATTATTTTCTATCACTGCATTTAAATGCAAACTGAGCATTTAGATAATCCTGAGTTTTAAATTAGAGAACATTTTGAAACAATCTTTTATTGCATAATATGGCATAAAACACTTTATGTGAGATTACAGTTAACATGAAACTTTAAAAACAAAATCCATAACATTTGAAAGTAGGTCATATTGTACACTGGGCTTCTACAGGATTTTATTTTCAATCTTGGGGCAGCATTCGGAATTCGCGTCCTGAAATAAGGGTTGAGGGGGGGGGTGAGAGGGGTGGAGGAGGGTGCTGGCTACCCCTCTATACCACTTCCCCACTGTGAAAAGTCATAGTTACTGAGATATTCATGATCAAAGCTTTAAGATTATATCACCTCTAAATAATCAATGGTAATTTTGTATATTAACAACTTGGTGGTTTTTAAGTTAAATCAAAAAGGTTTTTGTACAATACTAGGTCTATATACAAGCAGAGTAAGATTATTGCTGGAAAAGTGTACATTTTGTGGAAAAAAAAAACATTTTATGTAAAAATCTTGTAGCAGTATTAAAAATCATAGCAACTTTGCATAAACAAAGTTGAGTTTTCAACTAAAAACTATGGATATGAAACTATAGATGCATTAACAAATAAATTATTCATGGTAAAGCATAGCAATTGAGAGCAAAAAATTATTTACAATAAACTTCTATCCTCATTTTTCACACAAACATTTCATTTAAGCTCATAGTGGTTAAAAAAATATTTGATCTAAAGCAACAAGGAATTTGATGTGTTCGCAATACTATCCTACATCGAGGATTAGGGCGGGAGCGCAGCATAGCCAGTCCTATTATTCTATTAGCCTAATGTGACTGAGTCGGATTTGCTCAGACTAGTTTGCTCGCTTGTTACGCTTGCTCATTCTCCTGTGTTGTATGTGCAAATGCTTTATTTATTTAGAAACACCAAAAAGATTTACACTAGAATAGTACATAACATGCATTTTTAAAGACTCTATATAAGTGCAATCTTAATTATAGGTGTTTACGACGTATTTATTATATTCTACAGCAAATAACTTAAGTAAATAAGAAAGCTAAAACAAAAACAACAAAAAAAGAAAAAGTAAAAACATACATTCCAATTTTCTTTTTCTTTTAAGTTACTTAAATAAATTTGTTTATACTGGCTGAGACTATTTGTGAATATATCTAGATTAGAGCTTTTAGATTTAGAATTATAAAGTGATATCATTCTATTTAGTGGAGAGTAAAGGCCTAAATTTGTTCGATCATTAAAATAATTTATATTGTATTTTTTGCTAAAATTGAGACAGTTGAGTTTTGGATTAAACGTAATACAAATAAAACCAAAAATTTAAGATCACAGAAAATGTTCTGTTTGTCATACAGATAATTTATATTTAATTTTTGTTCTAAAATAACAGTGAACAATTATAAAACAACATTAAATATGTATAAAACAATAAAGTTGTATTATTATAAACCTTCAAAATACGTGTCTGAAGGAAAATCGTTTTCCGTTACACATAATTTCAAACATATAAAAAAAGTATGCTTCTCCGCGGGGTGAGGGGGTGTCTTTTGAAAGGGGTAACCAACCCCTATAAAAATATCGTGATGCGAATTTCTAATGCCAACCCCTTTCTGTTTATTTATTACATGCGATATTATACGAGCTTCCAAACAAGATAGTCTAGTCGACAAGTTGAAAATTGTACAAAGTAGAGATACTGCTCTTAAAATTATGTGCGATAGCTCATTGGATCCGGAATGAAGTCTAGAAAAAGGTGCCAAAAGCGTGTATTAGCACATAAAAAATTGCAAAAGTTATAAACAATTAAAGATGAAAAAAAAATGGCATTTCGTTTTTTGCCAATATTTAATAAACTATTAATATTTAAGAAATTTTGAAAGAGCAGGAAGTTTCCAATAAAAAACTCTTAACATAAATAACTCTTAAAATACTTAAAATTTATTTTTTTACACAAAATTTACATTTTTTCTGCAATAATTTTGTGCTCTACTTATATATAGACTTAGTATTACTTAGTACAAACTGTTAATGTAAATTAAAAAATCACCATGTTGTTAATATACAAAATTACCAATGATCGTTCGGAGGCGACATAATCGCAAAACTTTGATCATGAATATCTCAGTAACTATGACTTTCCGCGGTGGGGGAGTGGTTTAGAGGGGTAGTCAGCCCCCTCCCCTTTTACCCCCCCCCCCCCTCAACCCTTATTTCAGAATGCGAATTTCTAATGCAGCCCCGTACATAATAATTTTAAATGTTTTTTTTAATTTTGGCGCAAAATTAAATAATAAACTCACCCATTTATCCAGTCATCCTCTGCAAGCATAAAATGTTTAGCTAAAAAACTGCGAACGGCATTTATCGATGTGGTTATGGACATCTTTCATATGAACAAGATTATTTTTTAAGTTGTAAACATAAATATTTTTTACACACATACCTACTCGTTCATCTTGTTATACGCTGTCAAAGTGACAGTGACTAGGGATATAAACGATAAATGGATTTTTTAAACATAGATGTATCGTTTATAAACATCGATGTTTGAAGATACACTTACGAGTTAGCGCGAATTTGATAAAAACTTCGTGGAACTAACGAAAGTTATGGCTACACCTATCGTGATATTGTTAAGTTTCATCGAAGTGTGTAAGTTAAATGTAGTCGTATTGCATGGTTTAATTTTTTTGGAAGGAATTTTTAATTCTATTTAATATTTTTCTTCTCACTTTTAGTGTTTAATTCTTTATTGATATTGTATTTTCGTGATATAGTGGCATTGTAATAAAATGAAGCCTCCTAAACCTTCACTGTTAAATTTTAAAAACAAGTCGTATTATATATTCGTATCTCATATATAACTTTGGAATAAATTATTGAATATATTTAATAACGAATTTATGACAATATATGAAATATTGTTAAAATTACGGAATGTAAGGTGTGGTTAAAAATATAAAATTAAAGTAATACATGGCTAGTCAAGTTTCCATCAACATTGAAAAGTATGCATATTATGTAATACTAGCGGGCATGGCAGACGTTGCCCTGCCTTGATAATAAAAATATCCTAAAA
Organism: Antheraea pernyi; assembly: GCA_015888305.1. Taxonomy (NCBI): domain Eukaryota; kingdom Metazoa; phylum Arthropoda; class Insecta; order Lepidoptera; family Saturniidae; genus Antheraea; species Antheraea pernyi. The sequence goes on along the minus strand of MU158741.1, from coordinate 1,143,753 downwards.
TTAAACCGTTGCGCCCACCTACAGGACCTAATTGTGATTCTAAACCATTTTTGTATCCACCTGAACACAAAAAATTTCATCAAAATCTGTCCAGTCGTTTAGTCACATACACACGAACAGTCACAGACAGACGAAAGATAAATGTCAAAATTAATTGCAGTATCGTGGAAAATTTATGTTTATTTAAATATTCCTACTGCAAAAAAACTAAGATCGGTATTACTTAAATTGAAAAAATACGATAATAGAACTATAAAAATAGACATGACAAGGTTTAAATGTACTTATCTATCTTCAATATTTGCGTGGGTAAACAATATATTCTTTAATTATAGTAAGTACAATGTTGAGACATACTTTATCCGTAACAATAAAAGCGAACTTGTTATCAATTATTTCAAGGTATAAAGATAGTTAACTATTAATTGCTAAAATTGTATTGCCGTTTAGTAAGATAATTTATAAAAAAAATAATTATGTACCTGTGTAAAGTGTTGTAATAATTCGTATGGCAACATTATTTCTGAGAGGAACGTAAAAAAAGCTCGCTGATTTTACATCCATCTCCCTCGTAAATTGGACATAGGCCGATTGACAACAAAAGACACTATTTTGAGATCTCTGTTGTTTTTAGATGTTTCCTTTTAAATTGGTATTGTGAAACGAACGCCTATATTCGTGATTTACATTGTGGATGAAAAAATATGAAGCGGCGAAATGCCGAAATCGGGAAGTTGCGGCGCCCCCTAAAGCGCACAAAAATCACCGATGGAATGTATGGAAAGTGAGTTATAATGCATCAAAATATTATAAAGGCTTTAGCCGTTAACTTTGTATGTAATTGAGCCGCTAATTAATTGATAAACTTGGTAAATATAATGAGAAATAATACCTATGTGTGGGTAGATATTAACATCTGTTAGTCACTTTTTACGTTTTGATCTTGGAAATCGTTACAAAAACATTAGTTTACACGTGTTTCTGTAATTAATTACGTTTACAATAGAGTCGCACATGTGACTGAGTCTCACGATTGACTCATTGTTTTTATTTATAATGAAGGCTATTGTCAATGTATACTATTTATGTTTATTATCTGCTTTGACTATCAATTGCATTATACAATAAGATTTGTAACTGGAAATGAAACAGACATGGAAAAACTATATAATTTCTACTTCATACTATTTACTTGTATAGTAAATGTGTATATGGATATAATAAATTATATAATTAATTCATAAATATAAATATAGCAAAGTATCAGTGTCTATTAACATAATGATAAATTGCATTGCATGTAGACATACAATATTAAACTGGAAAATTTGAATTTGCATTGTAAACTTTTTGGTATTCATAAGTTTTTATTTATTTTCCTTTTCTCTGCAGACTCTTGGTCCACACCTTTTAAATTTCATTTGTTGATTATTGAGAACCTGTTTTAAATGTATTGCAGCTTAAATACAGAGGGCAACATTTACAATATTATTGTTATGCTTTACTATTCTTATTTAATTGAAATCATGAGCATTGTATAATAAGCTTAAAACTATTATAGTATGTAGGATTTCTAATTGAGACTATAATGATATAGCCTTTATGGTGACTTCATTATAGTCTTTTAAATTCTTAAGTAAATTTTAGTTGTTTTGTTTAAAAAATTTAAAATTTATTGTTTTTAAAAAAATTGTTTCTATTAAATACATTGAATATGCTAAATTTTAAATTATATAATTTGGTCTACAGAAAGAGTATAGTTGAGCTGAACCTGGAATTAAGCTTAAAGCTTCGTTATCTTAGTTTTTAAGCGATTTATACATTTCCAATCAATTTTTTACATATGCAATGTATTGTTACGCTGATGTTAAAGATACATGGTTAAAGCCCATTGATAATTTTTTTTAAATCAGAATTAACAAAAAATGAGGATTTGATTTCAAAGTAATGTCTAAAAAATTGCTCAAAATTAAAATAATAAGTGAAAATTTTGCAACATCCAATTAAGAATCTCATCAGATTATTCCATGGAGAAAAATATTAAAATTTACTTATCATTTTAAAATATAATATATATATATATATATATATATATATGTTAATTATTTAAATTCAAAGAAATATAAACAATTTAAATGCTAATTGGCTAAAGTTTATTTGACAGTCTTTTCATTTTATTTCCACATCATCCTTGTATTATTATTTTTATTTGTAAATGATTGATCTTTATTTAAAAATCATTAATATGTTACTATTTGTATAGTTTACATATTGCCTTACATTATCACTGACTTCTGATTTTGTTTTTAAAATGAGTTAATTACATTGAGTATTATAAGCAATAAAGGTTAACATAAAATTACAATCTATCTACTTCTAATTCACATTTAGCTAATGAGGAAAGATAATGAAAACAGTGTGTGTGTGTACTTATGTACACGTGTTAGAAGTTATATTTTGGTGTAACAACATAAAAATATTTTCCAAATTTTTATCTTTCGCCTTATTCTACGTTTGTAGAAAAAACGACACTGAAACTATAGAAAAAGGTATTTAATACATTGAAAGTTTTAATACAAAGAAATACAAGCAAAAAGTACCAAAGAAACAAAATTTTGACTATAGCTAACTTCAGGGTGTCGGTTTATCGTGACGATGTGCGCGCGCATCGTAAAAATTTACTCTCATAATTTTTCCCTAATGTGCCAAAAGAAGTATAACTTGAAAAATCCTTAACAATCCTTTGTTCTGCTCTGTGATTGAAACATTTGAAATGTATTTATTATTTTCCCTATACAGTTCCTTACTATACCTGAAATTCATGGTGTTATGGGTGGCAGTTCTAATGGTCGACTACATGCTGGAGTTCAGATTTGAGTTCCTCTGGCCTTTTTGGATGATGCTAAGATCAGTATATGATTCATTTAAATATCAAGGACTTGTAAGTTCAATTATTATATTTATTCTATTATGTGTTAAATGTGGTGTAAGTACTTGTGTATGATTAGATTGTGCAAGTACTACCCTCACAGTTATGTCACAAAATATTTGTAATTTATTTACCTACAAATTACTGAAGCATAAAACATTTCAGCTTAATATTCACGATTGGCTTTTTTATATACATTATAGATTTAACTGTTTTACTATAACCTCACCTGATGTTAAATAACCCTAGAGGGGACTGATTGGCTGTTGGAATACATCAACAGGTGGTTAGCTAACTAGGCGGACTTAAATATTGCCCTTCCACCATGCTATGGTTGCCACACAATGTTTCCTTTTACCAAAATCTACAACTCTGTTGCAAGCATTCGAACTACGTCAATCAATGGACTGTTTGAACACACTAAACTGAGTCATCAATACTTAAAATTGGTAATCGATTTTTGACTAGCCCTAGTTAGGACTCCAGGCATTTTAAGGATGGCGATAAATTACTAAAGGTTGTGTAGGAAAATGACACATAAATTCATATAAACTGAATACCCTATTAAATAGTATTATAAAAATGAGTTAAGTTAATCTTGTTAAGGTCTCTCATTATCCTTCTTCTAAGTCTCTTTGATATCAAAGTTTGTTTTCATTAGTTATTATGATCATAAAGAAAATGATTGTATAATGTTCTTTAAAAAGTTTACTTACAAAAATAGGGAGATTTTCAGACAGAATTAAATTCAATATCCATTTACGAGTGGTGCATAATAATAAAACTATATCATGTAAAATCTAGTTAAGAATTTAAGGTAAAACGAAGGCAAGTCTGTAACTCTACCAGTGAAAGATACTCCATTTACTTGTCTAAAAGATAAATGTATAATATTCATGTCTATTAAAAAGGTATCTAAAGAAGTAATTCGATAATATGAATAAGAACTTGATGTGTTACAGGGCCACCTAATATCCAGTTATAGTATAATAAAGCATGAAATCATACTTTCATGCTGATAAATTAAATAATTTTGACTTTATCAATCTAAAATATATACTTACACTAGCAGACCAAGCGGATATTGTCCTGCATTGATATTTAAAAAAATATCTAAAATTTAACCACAGCTCCACATACTGTGAATGTAAACCGTTCTGGGATCCACTGGAACCCACACAAAAAATTCATCAAAAAAGGTCCAGCCGTTTAGGAGAAGTTCAGTGACATACATACGTACAGAAGAATTTTATATATAAATAGTAATGTTATTTTTGTAAAGTACTATATAATAAAGACGAAATTTTGTTTTTTCAGGCATTCTCCATGTTCTTCATATGCATAGCCCTGACTTCAGATATGATATGTTTCTTCTTTATACCGCTGCAGTATATTTTCTTCGCAGCAAGTACCTATGTTTGGGTACAGTACCTTTGGTACACATGTGAGTAAACTTTCATTTGGATGGATAGAGTTCAAATTCAAAATATCTTTAGTGTGCAAGAGAGATACATGAATGACACCAAGGCACTTACGTGGATTCAAATCAAGTCAAATTAAAAAATTCTTTATTCAGTTTAGGCCCTAATAAGGCGCTTATGAACGTCAAACTACCACCGGTTCAGAAAACAACCCAGTCATCCAGAAGAACCGGCAAGGCAAGAAACTATCGGGTACATCTTTTTAACATATATATATATATCGAATACATTATACGTTACAATACTGTTTTTAGTGGATGCACAGAGAGGAGTCAATTCCAGACATCACCTTCGTTCACTTATTAATCCACTCTATAATAGCCTTTCGACACTAAAACCTGCTTAACATAGTGCTTAAATTTATAGTCCGTCAAATCGGTAATATGTTTTGCAACTTTATTGTAAAACCTATCATTTTTACCTAAGAAACTATTATTGGTTTTACTAAGTCTGAAACATAGGATGACCAGTTTGTTACAGTTTCTTGTATTTAGATCATGCCGGTCCTTTACAAAATGCAGCTTTTCAAATTTTTTACGCACATACATTAAATTATCAAAAATGTATTGGGAGGACAGGGTCAGGATACCGAATTCCTGGATCTTCGTATTTAATGATTCGCGAGGTCCCATATCATATAATGCTTTAGTCTAATAATCATATAGTCAAAATTAGATCCCGATTAAGTGATAAAAAAATATTGTTATACTTTAGGCTAACAAGATGCCGATTGCATAAGAAAAAAAAAATTGTACTCATTTAGATAAAAATCAAGTAAACCAACTGTAACACAACTTCACTACAATAATGCAAACTCTGCAGTCACAGTCCTCTTGAAGAACACTTCTTTGTTTCTCTTCATATTCCTTTGATGTCAAGAGTAAGATTGTGCTCGGAAGCATCGTGCCACGATTTATGTACCTTTCAATAAAGTTGGGTGGAAATCTCTAGAAGCCTGAGGTCATTGTATTGCGTTCCTACGGTTTATGTCTCACTGTTTGTTTACTTGTATGCAGTTCCCATATAGGTGTAACAATATTCACCATTGAAATGCATAAGACAGGTGGTACGCGAGAGGTGAGAAATTCTTCGCCTGTCTCAGCTGTCAAATGTTAATCAATGAAATTTAATTATTATTTTCTTGTTTACCAGTTATCATTTATAAAAAAAAACTTTATATTGAATCGTATACAATCGAAGGTGGCAAAATAGGGAGCTGTTAAAAAATGAGATAAATATATTACAACATAGAATTTTTTTTATTAGCTGCCTACGATTGGTTTATATTCACACAATGATGGTAGTAAAATATTCACCATGATTATCTGCAATACATTTAAAGTTTATTCGATTTTTAATCAATTTTATGGTTCAATATAATAATAATTTACTTTGTTTGTACGGGCAGATGCATATAAAATTCTGCCCTTTAAGCTTACTCTGTTACTTCACCAATTGAAATTAATGTAAACCTGGGGCCAAAAGCTAAATCTTTTTAAAAAAATTATGATGATCTGCCGTGCATACTTTTAATTTTTTTTTTTTTGTTAGGCGAATGCATTCCAGTAATGTCCTTTTTCATCCGCGTGTAAACAATTAAAGTCTATCCGACTTGCGAATACGATTTCCTGTAGTGCCGTTTATATTTTACAATCATTCCAGAAATAACCATGACCGCTCAGTTGGCTACTACACGAAACCAATTTATTTATTTACCTCAACAAGTATTTCTATTTGTAGGTATATGTTTGAATAATATTACTCTTTTAGATTGTGCTGCATTATTTTCGTATTCGTATGCCGGATTCATTTCGTGATTCAAAGTCACCAATTCGATGTTTTATTAGAATCATTTGTTTTCCATTCCTTTCCTTCATATGGAAACTATTTGATGATAAATAATTGTAGATTATTTTGGTGATAAATTAGTAATTTTTATATTGATATAAATTACAATTTTGCATCCATTGAACGTGATTGTCTAAATTCTATTGATTTTTTTTTCACATTCAACAAATATTCATTAGAAACATTTAGCAATTATGAAATTTGTATTGAACGCCATCTATCCGCTCATCTTTATACTAGATTAGTAGTTGTAAATGTTTAATATTTTTATTTTATGAGCAAATTTGATTTTTATAACATTTAAATGTTTCAGAATCTCTTTATTATTTCTGAGGAAGGATTTTATAACTTGTACATCTCGTTCGGTAGTGAAATCGATTTTCTAAGATAACTATTTGTAAATACAAACTTTTTGACCGCTCTGAATATAGTTATGCAGAACAAAAATGTAGCCATTAATACGTATTATATGTATACCATCTAGAAAAGTTAAGGGTAAATAAATGTCAATTTTAGATTCCTATAATAATTATTGACATGACTATATTATACGCAAGCGCGAACTTACAGTTGTGTTCAGAGCATAATATGTTACACCATTGTAACAGATTCAATAAAATAATTTTTACCTATCAAACGACGACTTGCTCCTTACCGTCAAATTTTGGTCCTTCGAGCCGTATATAAATCAGCAACCTATTGATAATAAGGCATATAAAGGAACTAATTTATAATGATATACTAGGATGATGTTAGCAAACCTAAACATCCAGAATTATACCCCTGAACCCCTTTAGTGCTTACATAATAGTGGAATGGTGTCTAGAGTGTAAGCGGGGGTGTTTTGTGAATGTCCAGTAGCAGATAAAGGGGTGTGCCTGCCGACGGTGGCGATATGCTGCGCGGTGGTGTACGTGGAGGGTGCGCTGCGTGGTGAGCGGGGCAGCAGCGAGCTGTGCCGGCCGCTGGCGGCGCACTGCGTGGGGTACCCGGCGGTGACGCTCGGGTTCGGGGTCAAGTCGTACGTGGGGCACCGGTTGCGGCTCCGACAGCAGCGGCTGGTCCGCGAGCAGAACGAGTTCTACTTCCAGCTGCTCCGGGACGCTCTCCCGGAGTCCGCCTTGGAAGAGGTACGATTTTAATATTTAAAATAATAATAAAATGCTTTAGTGAAGCAGTAGTCCATTGAAACTATTAAGGCCTTGCTAGACCAATAGTGTAACAAAAAAATAGCTTTAGCCTTTCTCCACAATCCCATCTGATATTAAATCGCGACGTACATGTAGAGGTAGACTGGCTGCATCTATATGACCTTGACAACAGGTACGAGTGCATGTCCAGTGGTCGAACTTCGACCATAGAGAAAAACTTTCATTTTTTTTTATTGATAACACTAAAGTTCGTTAATAGCTACAAATATAAAAAAATAATAAAGAAATTCACTGAGAAATATGATACAAAAGAAGAAGAGGAACAGAAGGGATATGTCTTAACTGTTTCCCCACTTCCTATTTATAACACGATATATTGTCTACACTTCCACATATCTATTTTGATTTAAATTATGTAATCGATTTTAAACTTCCCATTTTAATTTTTAAATATAAGTCACTAGTGGTCCCGGCGGACGTTGTCCCGGCCTGATAATAATTTTATTTTTTTACAAATTATATACCTAAGCTTTCCCCATAAATCACTTTGCCTACTGGAGAGGAAAGAAAAACATCAATTTTGAAAAATTCTTAATTTGTACTCCGTTCCTATTGGCCTTAGCGTGATGATATATAATCTTCCTCGATAAATGAGCTATATAACACTGAAAGAATTATTGGAATGATACACTCGTCAGACAGTAAACATGGTTTATGACGACTGGAGCCGAATGTACACGATTTAGTGCGTCATCGTGCCGAGCGTGATGGTCCACTTTCATTCACTGTTCAATATGCTAAATCAAGTTTTTTTTTATTAAAATCAGCAACAGCAGACCTCTAAAGAACCGGAGCGTAGTACAGAGAGCTTGGGGTCCAATAGTACCTCGGAGTTAAAGCACGCAAACGGTTCCGTGCGGCGGAAATGTGCACGGCCTGAACCCAATGGCCACTGCAATCACGAAAACACACAACTACCCTCTAAGGTATCTCAATATTCATTAAAGTATTATCCAAATTTTTGATCACCTCTATCTAGTATATAAATTAATTAACTTTTTAAAATATTATTCGGTAAAATTATAAACTGCTTCCGTATGAATATCATCAAATGATATGATATCACCAAAATATTTAATTTTAAATTTTCAGTTAGATAAATTGGAGAAGCATATAGCGCAGCAGTCAACGGCGCGGGAACGGGACAAATCAACGCACAATCATATGCAGGCTAGCACGCACACGAACGCGAGCACGAACGCTCAAACGAGCACGCACGCTCAGGCGAGTACGCACGCTCAGGCGAGCACGCACGTTCAAGCGAGTACGCACGCTCAAGCGAGCATGCACTCGCACGCTCACACTAATGGTACGCCCGCCGGCGCGCTCTCGCACGAAGACGAGGAACATAAATACGACCACAGTAAAGGTAATTAGCTATGGCCTCCTCAAAACTATTTTATTTATAATGAAAAAATAAACCAGATCGAGTTTCTTGCCATTTCTTCTCGATGACAGTTGTTTGTCCGAATCTGTGGTAGTTTTGACGTTCATAAGCTCTTTATTTGGGCCTCAAAATTGAATAAATATTTTTTTATTTTGATTTTTGGTTAATATTAGTGGCTATACATATATAATGGATATCATTATTTCATTTAAATCTATGCCTTATGCTAGAAGAGGTCTGCCATTGTGCGCGTGAAAACTGCTGGATAGATTTCGAGTAATTATTTAGTCTATATTTCTTCTTACATACTTGGTTTTTATCTAAAAGAATTATTATCATGAGAGCTTCAATTAATATAAGTTTCTTAAAGTTAAAAAAAAGCAATTTTTATAAGCACTATGCATTAATCGATGCTTGTTTTCTTGTCATAGAGATGTGGGACAAACATTGTGGTACTTTTTTTTTCTCTACATAAAATATACCAAGTGAAAATTTTGATACTCGCAGTATTCTAGTATATGACACTTCACATAAAATAATAATATAAAAACAAATACTAATACACAACAAAGAGAACCTTAGGTAAAGTTTGTTCTAAGAATTCCAAAATTATGGATAATAACTTAAATAAACCTAGGTTGAAAGACCGGTGATAAAACCAACGATCGGTGACCCGGAGTTAACTTTCGATAATAACACGGACAATAAACTTCGAAAAATTATCCTTTGTTAGTTGGTTGACTTCACTTTCACTTCACCCGACAGTCATTGACATTATGCTTAGAGCATTGAGTAAAATTTTCGTATGTTTCTAAATAATTAGGTCAACTATTACGCTCCTATTTTTTTATTGATTTTGTACGAGAATCGATTGCAGAGTGTCCTCCATAAATATTGCAACTGTCTAAACATTCACCGTGTATTGTTATTTTCATTTAAGTTTTACAATAGTAGTTAATTTGATGCACACATTTGCAGCACATGATGGTTCACTCTTTTATTATTTATAGTTTTACCATTTACTACCATCTTACCTGATGTCAAATAACCATGTGGTCTAACATGGCTAAAAGTACTGAACATAAAAAACAACTGCCGAAACACATAATCAAATTGTTCTTGTTTCACTAAAGCTACAAGCCGATCATAAATTAAACAAATTTTGATTAAAAAATTACACATTAATGGGTCATCAATGATTGAATTGAATTGTTAGGTTTAGTAAAGTACAGAATTTGCTAATAATATACTTGAAATTTTAAGGTGGTGCAAAATCTTCTAAATGTGAGAAGAAAGAGTCCAGTTCGTTAAAAGAAGAGAAAAGAAAAAATAGAAATAAGGATAAAGATAGTGCAGATAGTCATAAGAGTATAGAACATGGTGAGTAAGATATATTATACCTATTCACTTTACATTCATTTGTATTATGTGATTGGTGGATGCGAGAAAACAAAGCGAGTACAACCCACTACATGATAAAAATTACTTTTAAATCGGTAATATATTTTGCCTTTTTCTAATACTATATTTGTCTTTATTTCATTTGATAACTATACCATGACAAAACGTGGCAAACTCAGTGGACAAGGCCCTAGTAAAATTGTCACCTTGTAATTTACTTTTAGTGTAACTAGCCACTACCCGCGACTTCGTTCGCGTGGAATAGTTACTATGGGCTAACGCTCACATGCAGTGGAAGCTCTCAAGAGGAAAATAACCCCTATTTTTGAAACATTCTTCATTGATGCTCCGCTCCTATTGGTCTTAACGTGATGATATATAGCCTATAATCTTCTTCGATAAATGAGCTATATAACGCTGAGAATGTTTCAAATCGGCCCAGTAGTTCCTGAGATTACCCTTTACAATGTCCACATACTCACAGTCACGAATTCACAAACTTTACCTCTTTATAATATTAGCATAGATTTAGCAATTTACTAAATTTTGTTAAACAAGTTCCTTATGAGCTCGCTGTCCCTGAGGCCAGGAACCCGTAGCAATTCGCCAGTTCTACCACCCTATAGGTATGCCACTGATCACTATATTACCTTGCTCTGTTGCATTCATCTATATCTTTTCATAGAGTAACTCATTCTCATTTTATAAGATATAAGAGGACATGATTTTGTATTTAAATATTTCTTGTTACCTTATTTCAGTAAAAGAACAAATCGTTAAGGATAAAGAAATAGAGTGTATAAGAGAGAGTGTTAAAAGTAAGGACTGTTACAAGGAGAAAGAAAAGGAAAAGGAGAAATAAGAGAAACAAAAGAGAGAGAAAAGGATAAGGAGCGCGAGCGTGAACGAGAACGTGAATTGGTATGACTTTATATCACCATTTATAGTTCATAATAATGTCGTAGGTTTTTTTTTATTTTTTTTATTTGCATTTATTTTTCTATTATAGTTTTCCTATTTTATATTTTTATAATAGTTTATTATATCTAATATGGTATTACTATTAGTGAGAAAACTCTGAAACCACGAACCTTGAAAAAAAAACAGAAAATGCAGTCTAAAGTTGGATAGTTTTCTGTTACATAAAAATGGCAATATAACAAGCAAACCATAATCTTCAAGAGCTTCGTTTTTAACTGGAACAAACAATTGTAAGGCTAAAAGAGCTCATCAGACTTGGCAACTATAACTATAATAATAATCACAAATATAGTGGTACAACAAAATAATCCCAAGGAGGGTTGATGTCAGGCAGGCGGCCGATCGTAAAAATTAAGCCAAATCATATACCACAACATGAGAAACATGTTGTACCGACCCTACTTATGTGGGATAAGGGTAAGAAGAAGAAGAAGAATAATGTCGTAGGTTGAAGGGGAAGATTGTGGTGGTCGATTAATTTGTTACTGGTGGAATGCCAATATGATGTCCACAGGTTCGAATTTCGGCATGAACTATAGAATTTTGCGAAATTAATCTACATTTACTAATGTAAATCGGTAACAATAATGGCTGTTGATGAAGGAAAATATAGTGGAAAAACCTAAACTTGGGAGATGTTCTTGTAGTACCATTTTATGGGGAAAAATATAGAACTGGGTTTCTCAGAGTCTGACACAGTAATTATGCCCATCGGGAAGAGGCCTATGGCCCTGCTGTGGGTTTTGTGAATACCGTGTTAAAACATAAATATATATTAGGCATTTTAAAATGGACCTTCTCTAATTTTAATTGCTCATATGAGATCTTTAATTTATTAAAGATTTTCGATTAGACAATTAATTGAAGTAAATTTGCAACAACAGCTAAATTGTAGGTGCGGTGAAATGAATGCGCCAGCTATCTTGTCTATAGCGCCAACTCTTAAGAATAAAATTTAATGCCTTCCGGTATGTTCATTAAAGTTATATCAATTAAAATAAATGTCTCATACAGAGGTGAAAGAGTTTGTGTCGGGGTGTATGTATCATATTGTTAGGATGGGTCTGTAAGTTTTTTTAAAAAATAATGCGAGAGTCCACTCGCGTTCACTTTTATTGACTGGACACAGTAAGGAATATTGTTTTGGTGTGAGATTTACAAATTCGCTGATTCAGACGACTGCTTAATTATAGCTTCTTTTTAAAATGACGTTACAAGTGTTTTTGTATTATTTTATTGAGTTAGTTGTATTAATATAAGTCGGTAAGAGTACGTATGTGTTGGCAGCGGTCGGCGCGAGAGTGCGCGGAGGAGCTGCGGAAGGCGCGGCTGGAGCTGGCGGCGGCGCGCACCTCCGAGGCGGAGGCGCGGCGAGCACTCGCAGCCGCCGCCGCCGCCGACCGGCAGCGCCGCAACGACCACAACCAGCTCAAGCAGGCGCATGCCACGCTACAGCACAAGTCAGTACCACCCACCCCCCTACACTTACTTACACTCGCCACCCCTCCACACTCCCCACCTCCCTACACTCTTACACTCCCCCCTCCACACTCACCACCTCCCACACTCCCTATCCCTCCGCACTCCCTACTCCCCACCCTCCTACACTCCCCGCTCCCCGCTCCCCACACCCCTACACTCTTACACACCCTTCACTTCAATCGTGACTTCCTCTTCGACTCTTTCAACCCTAACACTGACCACTTTGACCCCATACCTCCACCGTATTAGTGCAGCGACAGGGGATCGGCTTTGCAAACCCCATAGTGTTCGTTCAAGTATTACGTAAGCAGATTTTTTGGATATTTCTAACCGCCCCCTATCCTTTGTCAGCAAGAACAAGCAAAGCCCTTACTCCGCGTTCTCATGTTTACGTAAGCATTTATATGTACCATACAAATTTTTACAGGAAATCCAAAAAAAGTAAATAATATATATTGCTGACATAATGGATGGGCATTTCTCTTCGTAGTCAAAAATATGAAAATTAAAGATCCCCCGCCTCCCTAGAATGTTTACGTAATACTTGAATGACTCCATGCCGGCCCAGCGTCAGACGCCACCGGACCCTGACTAATAGGGAGACACGAACTTGTTCTATGGGGAGACAGATTGGTGGGCCCACCTCACCCGGTACAGCTAAGGTGGTAGGAGGAGGCGAGGAAAACACCTCATTTTGCATTACGAATACCCTTACGCTAACCTACCTTTGACCTTGACCCTGATTGCGACCTGCTTGAATCTGTCTTTATCTTCTTTGACTTCGATCACGATACTGACTTCAGTAAGATTCCTACATGAACCTTAAACGTGACTCTGGTCACCTATGATCAGATCCTTTTGGTCTTGAAACGGATCCTTTGACCTTAAGACTGCTTCGTTAACCTTGACGTCCTCTTGACCATAACAATCATGAACTACAGCAATTATATATTCTTCTGTGTTATAAACAATTTCTATCTCATTATAGCACTTCTTAACAATTCAGATGGTAGAAAGCTATTCACTGTATGAATGCATGACGCTAAATAATCACAACTACCTATTTAAAATGCAAAAGTAACTTCATAAAAACTATGGATTTGAGGCCAGTCATAATTAATTAATTAATTACTACCTCTGGGGATTGTTTTGAAATGGCTCATGGATCACATTTTTGCACCATACAGTGGTGTACGCATATTGATGGTTGGGTATCAAGATCAATTGGTGTGATCTGGTTAGGGGTTGAAGTTTAAATATATATGAAGTGTGTGTTGTAAGGGTGTCGGCGTGGCGGACTGGCGAGCGCGCGTCGTTGGAGCGGCGGCTCGGGGAGGAGAGGCGCGCGCGAACCGCCGCCGAGAATCAATTACTTCGTGCCCGTCACCCCACGCGGTCTACTAGGTACATATGAAAACACTTACATTATTAATTTTAATTAATTATTTAACATCTATTAAGGAATATGGGCGCGCGACCGTAATGAATGTGACTCAAAAAGTAATATAAAAAAAGGTGCCTAGCATTAATTTACTTTATATGCAACATTCTTGTGCGGGTTTTGATGTATTACGATGTCTGACGCGTAACAATGATTTGTGATCTTGATTTTTTAAGTATTTATAAAATTATTTTCAGCAACTATCTATCCAGGTTATGAATGTTTTTATATTTTTGGCCTATTCAACTAGTACTATTGTACATATGTCTATCGTCTGTATATATCTGAGCCGCGCCGCGACAAAATACCAAACGTGCAAGTGCGCTGTGGACTGAAAAACATTGGGAACGTTGGGATTAAAGGGTTTTTGATTTGCGTGTGTGTGCAGTGAGTGCGAGAACGAGTGGTGCGGGGCGCGGCGCGGCGCGCTCGAGGCCGAGTGCGCGGCGCTGCGCCGGGACCTGCAGCGCGCCACCGACTCCGCCGCGCAGCTCCAGTGCGACCTGCTGCAGCGCACCGAACAGGTACACTCACCGCACTAGCCTCAACCCCTCCACTCCGAACCCCTTCTAGACCCAACCCCTCCAGCCCCAAACCCCTCCAGTCCCATACCCCTCCAATCTCAACCCCGGGAGCCCTTTATTTATTATTAACCTAGGGAAATCCCTAACGCATAGGGGGAGATAGTAGGTTATGTCTGATACGCACGGACTTATACCCCACGATGCACGCATAACCCCACTGGGGACGATACGGGCTCGTGCTAGCTGGCGCCATGTCGTCCCGACGCGGCGTTCGGCCCTGAGGGCCTCCTGCTCTAAAGAGACAGTCGGGCAAATGTCGACTTTCTCTCAGATGTCTGAGCCAACAACCCTAACCCTTTTAGGCCCAAGCCTTCCAAACCCAACTCCTCCATTTTCAACCCCGATAACCCCGACTCCATTAGCGCTTGTTAGAAAAACATGGAGTTTGGTAATGTAAACACAAGATCGTTTTAGATTTGTATATTACTTCACAGAACAGTGACTTATAACAAAAGACGAAGGAGACGGAACTTGTATATGATATTTCATATGTCAAAAATGACGTAGCGTTGCATCTAGTTATGTTTTACAACATCTGCATTTAGTTACATATCTAATAGCGCTAACTCCTCCAGACGACTCCGTCAGCCCCGACCCCTTTGATCCCCAACTCCTCCAGCACCCAGCCATATCAATCCAAGCACAAACTTTCAATCACTACTTGTTATAACCAGTGTACTTTTGAAAAATTACCTAGTTTCGTTTGTAGTCTCTCAATCATCTTTGAACGATACAAGTCTACTAACCGCGAACATTAGACTTCCTCTCTAAAATTAAAAACAGCTAAGAATACATGCAAGCATTTATGAAAGTCTGAGAAGTGGCTTCTTGCTGAAACAACAAATATAATGAGCTAGATAAGAATGTAACATCACGAAACATGTGAAAAATACACCGTTTTGAATATGGGGGGAGATAGAGGAAGTGGCAGGGTTGTGTGAAATTTCAGTGCCTTTTTAAATTAAACACCCATGTGTTCTTTGAAAAAAAATTATTTAATTGAAGGGTAACAGACCACCTATAATGGTCCCTAAGGTTGAACAGTTTTCTTTTTTCGTGCGTATACAGCATGATTGGTTAAATAGTTGCAATACTCTCACAGATTACTCACTATTTGATTCTCGTTTTAAATCAATAAAAAAATAGGTCCTTAATATTTGACCTAATTATGTCGAGAAACGCAAAACTGATATACACTCAACATCAAGTGATTTACGCAAAAACGAACTCGTATAATAAATTAATCTCGCCATGTCACGCACTCCGGTCCACGTCCCACGTCCCTTTGTTCGACCGTGCGGCGTTCCCACGATAAGCAGATACGTAATGGTTAATTTTGAAAAGCGTCCCCTTAAATTTTGTACATTCATATTTTTATTTTATATGTTAAATATGAAACGATAGTTACCTGGTACAATGAAATGATTAAAAACACAGGTGCGAGCATTAGAAGCTCGTCGCGAGGAGTCGAGCTCGCCCGGGGCCAGGCTAGCTGGCAGCTGGCAAGCGCTGCAGGAGCGTGCTGCCCACCTCGAGAGGTCCCTCTCCGCAGAGACTAGAGTCAAGCTGGACTTGCTCTCCGCCCTCGGGGATGCCAAACGGAAGATGCACATACAGGAATGTACGTACACACAACCAGATCCTTGCTTGAGTTTAGGAAAAAAAACTGTATGGTTTTATGAAACCACAATGCATGTCAAAATTTTTTAAGATCGTAGGAATTTCACTGAAAACATTTTTCTATTAAGGATACATATTAAAATCGCGTTTTTAATATTAACTTAATAATTACAAAGGTGGGGATGATAAGGGGAAATCAATAGATATCCAAGTATATATATTAATTTCAATTTGCATATTACAGTTTGGGGTACATCTATATATATAATAAAAATATAAATCTGAAGTGTCTGTCTGGTTGTATGAAGCGGCATCACTGCTAAAGTACTGAGTTCAAAATAAAACCTCAAACCTCACCAATAAAGCATATCCTCAGGAGTAACATTGTCTTTGTTTCATTAAAATCGGTCCACTCTATCAATAGTTATTGTGGTTTTAATGTCGACGCGGCACAAGTGCAAGAGAAAAGTAGACAAATGGGTTTAACACATTCAAATGACTTTATTAATCACAGTTTTTTTACATAAACTTCCACGCAGACGGATAAATTGAAAACCGCACAAACGAAGTCTGACGTATGAGCTAGTATGCAATATATTTCCATACGTGAAGTCAACATTGGATATCATTTGCAGTCGCACGTAATACAATATGAGATATTGCCCCTTCAACGCGCGTCTGCCACTTATGTGGAAGAAAAAAAAACTAAATGCTTTGACACAGGCCACTAACGGCTGTTTAGGCCTAAACATTACTATTGCAGTAAAAATGAACTTTAGAAATTTGAAAAAAAAAAAAAAAAACGATATACTTACTGAAGTTTGATGAAACACAATCGATATGAAAAAATCGTCGAATGTATGTACACACAACACTTCAAACCGGCTGTATCAATTTGGCTAGTCTTGTTAGGTTTATAACTGTTGAAACGAAGATCACATAGTTCATATAGAATGAAAACGTATGAAAGATTTAACCGAAAAGTAAGCAATTTGGGGAGATCTTCAAAATATTGAGAAAATTATTTATTAATTATTATCAGTATTTTTTTAAGTTTATTTACGTGGTCGTACTTAAACGGGAAGTTTTTGCCTTATTTTTTCGTTAGTACACCCGAGGTGGATAGCTATCTATAATAATATTATAAAGCTGGAAGGTTTGTTTGTTTGGTTGAATGCGCTAATCTCAGGAACTACTGGTCTGACTTGAAAAATTCTGTCACTGTTATATAGCTCATTTATCGATATATCATCACGCTAAGACCAATAGGAGCTGTACAGCAATGAATAATGTTTCAAAATCGGTTTCTTTTTCCTTTTGTGAGCTGCCGTTGCGTGTTAGCATTAGCCCGAAGTAACTATTCCACGCGAACGAAGTCGCGAGCATAAACTAGTGTTTTAATATGAATGTTGATACTTTGTCAGGTATAATATTTCGGCAAGAGAAAGAGATGGAGGAGCTGAAGGCACAGATGCTGGCCGTGATGCCGGCGGAGTTCGTGACGCCGGTCAGCGTCAGCTCCGTCTCCAAGTTGCGGCTCGCAGACGGTTCCCCGCTCGACCCCAACGCGTCCGTCTACACGCCCAAGCAGCTCTGCTCCGACGCGTGAACCGCCGCTCCCGGACACGCACGCGACCCCCCGACCGCCAACGCGCTCAAGAGGTTAGAATACATGACGACTCGAATCATCTGACCACAACACTAATCGATATTATTCTATATACAATCGATTGAAAAGGTCAATTTATCGTTTTTTTAATACTTCATCCTCAACTCGGTATAGTAATCCCCTTATGAGTAACTAAAATTGAACTTGGTCCGTTTTTAAATGTAACATTTCACTTTTCGTTGTTATCTTTAAACTTTTTTGTCGTTAATTTTTGGACTAATACTGTGAGATGAAATTTCGAAACTAAAGAGTGTTTGCAGTTTCAATTATTTGATGCAACTATTCACTCTGAGTCAATAGAATCGTTTAATGTCGTAATGGGCGTCCATAAATAACGTCACACGAATTTCATCATCTTTGTGGCATTACGTAGTATCGTAAAATCGGTATAGTATTAGATACACAAAATCACACTTCGTTGACCATTTAACATGCGACGTACTTTATGGATGATCTCAAATATTTAATCGCGTAATTCACAAATAAATCGCATCTACCTACAGCGTCAATGAAAACATCACTGATACTCATTTTGTATGGCATTTGTCTCTGGAAAAATAATTTTATTTACATGTTTGTTTCCATCAATTAATCTATTACTAAGAATCCTCAGAATAAAAATTAACAGTTTATGAGGAGGTAAACTTTAAGTTTATTTTTCGTTTCGAAAATTTTTTGATAACGTTTTTGTGTTTTACAATTATTATTATTTTTTACCATTCAATAGTCCGTAATTAGAGTTATAATATTTTTTACCCATTTATTTTGTTATTCTTACACAACCGACCGATAGTATACGACATCACAATTATGTCTACCATAGACTGTGTAACAAGCATAATAATAATGCTAGTCCCATATATCCAGTTTCTAGCAGCTTTCATGAATCTGTAACAATTACTCTTTTGGTTTGTGTATATCCGGCTAGAGATATGTTTGCAGGACGGCGTGATAGTAACGATTGCCTCTGTATTTTTAATATCTCAACAGTCGCCATTGTTTTTAGATCGAACTATGTGTGTGCCATCAGATAGGGATTGTTGTGTTTCGATTTTTAAAAAACCGGTAATCTAAAGATCACGTTATTTATGTAAGAGTCCGTCCTTATGACCCCTTGGGCTTTATAATTTTGGTCACTAGAAGCTGTCAGCCGTCTGGTTTTTTTTTTAAAGTTATTTTCAGCACAAATTGTCGATATGTATTCTAACTTTAGAGCTTCGGCGAGTTCTTGAAAAACCGATTTTTGAAAAAAAAAACCGTTTGTACTACAGCCTTACACTGGTTTTTGTATGGGCGTTTGACTGATCTCAGCTTTATTTCGATATATTTTTTTCTTTTTGTTTTTATCGATAATTATGGAAAACCGATAAGGTTGTGACCTCGTTTAATTTATTTTATTATTTAGAAAATTAAATTGTCTTTTTTTTATGTGCGATCTGTCTTGCGTGCGTCAAAGTGCATTTGTTTACGTTTATCACAAAATCCGAAAATGTCCATACAATCATCGGTTGAAAATAAACGATACCGGATAAAATTATTGAAACGGAAATAAAACCGGATGTAATAGTTTTGTAATCGTGTAAAATTTTTACACATGAAGAGAGACAGAGCGTTTATTTTTTCATAAGTGACAAATAGTAATAACAAAAATCAGTTTTAAAGTGATGTTGTAAGCGATTGAGGATTTAGTGATGTGAAAAAAAAAATACCAAGCGTACCTAAAATTAAAAACCGTATTTCGTAATGGTTTTACATTCGCGTGCCTTCTCGTACGCCTGAGAGCAGTCGATCAGCGATACCGGTTTTATTCGCCGAAGAGAAGTTGTTATGTTAAGCGACCTTATACATTACGTGAAAGTTTAAATTGTTTCCGTTTAGATCTGCTATGATATACGTTGTCGATAACGTTTCGGTTGAACCGCAAAAGATACCGATTTTTATAGAAGTCCCTAAAAATACCCATTATTATCGACGGCGACACAAATTTTGGTTATTTTCGATGTTCGTCACAATACCGGTTTTTATCGATAATCGTTAAAAAATGTCGACAACGTATATCATCGTCGGTTTCCTAGTCTTTTATCGTTCCGAGTTGATCTCCGCGTGCATAATTTGTTAAACTAGTGTGAGTACATATAACGATAGTGCGGATCGCTGTTGCAGTCTTTAAATTACGTGTTCTTTTAAATTGATGTGATACAAATTGTACAAAATATGGATGTCTTCTTCATCTTGTAACGTAGTTTGTTAATTATTATTGACTTGTGAATTTTTTAGTCGAAATTCGTGAGAGATTAGTTGCGTGTCGAACATATTGCGTGCTCAATGTTGACTGTATTGTTGAAAATCTAATGTAAACGCGACGGCTAGATCCGTCCGTTCGTTTATATTATAGTAAAGTCAAACAAAAGTCATAGAAGATTCTGGTAATGAGTCTTTTATTTACCCGTAAAATGTTATTTTCAATAACGTTTACCAAGTCAGTGAAAGACAAAAAAAATCGCGTTATTTGTTAAAATAAATTTAATCTTGAAACGGGGCAATAAATTAAATGTAAATTTTTATAATAAAAAAAACTCAAACTATGTTTTGTTGTTTATGTCTATTTGTTACTATTTGCTCTGAATATGTGACCTCTTTAGAGAATTTATGATTTTTTTTTTGTAAAAACATATAAGCGGACGCATAAAACTGTTCATCAAGACAGTGATATTAATTATTAACTTTGGTTATAGAATTTACCATCTTTAAGTACCTATGTGTTCATACGACTTTGTATCATATACATTATGCACCACAATTGTAATGTCGAAATTGATAGATGAACGCACTTTTATTAATTAAATAAAGAAGAGGTCAATACTACATTCGTACAAAAAAGAAAAGAAAAATCATTTAAAAATAAAGATAATTATAATATATCCATTCGCTTCAAATCTGCTACACGCTTAGATATTGTCTCTCTGAGTCTTTTTTTTTTAATAAACGCGCTTTGAACTTGAATCAAATAATACAAGATTAAGGAGCAGTTAAAGTTTAGATTGTATTTTTTTTTAAACAGATATTTAATAAACTTATCGGTTCTGTCTATCGATTTCGATAAAACCCTTATATTTTTTAAACTTCCATTATTTTTCCTTCCAAATTTACAAAATAATTATTTGTACCTTTTAAAAAGAAATAAACATTGTGATTGGTATATTTCTTATAATTAATTATACAGTGAAAGGTCTGAATTTAAATAAAATGTCTTTATCGTTGACGGTCATCAATGAAATTTAGGATTAAAATTCCCGAGTGGTCGAATAAACATCATACACAATAATTGCCAGGTGTGTATCACCTTATCATCGAATGCAGTAGTAATTGGTCACAAATAATATTTGGTAAAATGCCACACTTCAATTGAAATTAATTTATTGTTTTTCATTTTATTTTACATTTTTCGTTCCCCCCATTTGAAATATAAAAAAACTAACATGACAGAGCGATTGTCAAATAATGGGTAAGTAGCTGGCAACACAAAGTCTATTGTAACGTCATAGATATTATAAAAGTTTTGAAAACATATCTTGACGAATTGTGGTAGTCTGGTCAAGCTGTGAAGACCTTGCCAGGTCAATAGCGTAGTCAGTTGAAGACAAAGTTTGTAGTTAGCCCAGTCTGGATATAAACAAGAAATTTGTGTAATTATTTGGTGCAATCTCCATTGTTTCTGGTTTTGTTCGTCGGACATTGGCAAAACTGTGTGGCGCATACATGTTGTCATTTTAAAAGAAGAAGTATCATGTCAAACATACCACACTGTAAACTAATAAAATAACCGAAATTTAGGTGCATTCTACAAAAATTCAAAAGTTGGTTTGTTTTGTCATTTGACAGAGTGTTGCAAACGATAAAGCGGGTTTTACATATTAAAAAAAAAAATAGATTGCAACAGCAATACAGAACAGTAAATGTCACTCAACGATAAAGACATAACAAAACGCACAACAGATATATAAAACAGGTTGTAACTTGTAAGTGAAACTGTATTGACTCTAAAATTGTGACAAGCTAAATCTAGTCTTAAATGAGATTGATTTCACACCGGGTAAGGGGAAATACGAATCTGTTATCGTGTTGTAGTGTGCCAAACATTCTTTGGAAAAAATAGTTTTGTACTTAACAATATATGTGATTTTAAATATACAGAACTAGTTCACTTTATCTGAAGAAGCAAAATCGATTTGAAGTCACGCGAGTAAAGAACGCACAGAGCGTAATCTCTGTACATATAATTTGAATTGCGGCTCTAGAATTCAGATTAGGTTATGGTCATGGTTAGTCTACCAAATTTATGCTCCGAGATTGAAATATGGTATTGGGCATGTCAGAACAGTGTTCGGTTCGCGGAATTCTATCTTCTATTTTAATTACGAGTGCCTAATAAATATCCGGATACCCGTTTTTTATTGTTGGGTAATTTTACAATTCAATACAAATATTTTTGGCGACAATCTCAAAAAAATTGTGGTCATGACAATCTGACAAAAGTGCAAATTGTTTTGCGTTGTTTCAGTAAAAATACTAATACAAATTGCTTCACACACAGGCGCAAATCCGAATGTATTCGTTTTGAGTACAGTAAAAACATTTCCTTTTGTTTTTGATAACTTGCAACCCTATAGTTAGAAGAAGTTTTTGTTCGACATTATTTACTGTCGTAACACTCACGTATGACTCACACTGCGTGTTCTTCACCCACATATATGAGTCACACTGTACTTCATTCGTATTTGTAAGTCATACTGCGCTTTCTTCACTCGAATTTATGAGTCATAGTGTGCGTTCTTCACTCGCGTGTGTAATTTACACTGTGCTTTCTTCACTCTATATATAAATCATACTGTGCTTTTTCACTGGCATTTATGAGTCATACTGTGCGTTCTTTACTCACGTCTATGAGTCACGCTGTATTCTTCACTCGCATGTTTAAGTCAGACTGTGCATTCTTAACTTTATATATAAATCATACTGTGCATTCTTAACTTTATATATAAATCATACTGTGCGTTCTTAACTTTATATATAAATCATACTGTGCATTCTTAACTTTATATATAAATCATACTGTGCGTTCTTAACTTTATATATAAATCATACAGTGCATTCTTAACTTTATATATAAATCATACTGTGCGTTCTTAACTCGCGTGTTTAGAGTGTAGAAGTGAGGAGAGGTATCTTATATGGGTTTTAACTGAAAAAGTGCCCACCGTAATGTACGAAATAAGGGTTCAATGAATGTGCAGAAAGAAATTAATGTCGCATAAGAAGGTAGAAATTAGGTAGGTCTGAAAAATGAAATAAAAATTGACAATTCTGTGTGTTTATAAATTTTAAATAATACAATTAATAGATGAAAAAAAAACTTTTATTTAGTTGCAACTTGAGAGTCCACATTTTTATGTATTTTTTTTTAAACAGCAACATCACAGAGGGGAATTTTATCTGTTTCTATTAAATTCTATCAGTTGTAACAATTTTCGGTCGCTTTTTTTTAAAATGCTGAACTTGTGTTGCAGCGACGCCATCTTAGTTTATTCTATAACATGGGCAATTTTCATATACGGAGATACTATTTCTTATGTCTACGCTACATACTCGCGTGGATAATACTAACTAAAGATAACTTATTTCAATAATAATATTAAGATTATAAAACAATATCAGAAATTATTTTGTTACATTTTATTTCCTTTAACCCTTACAACTTCGTGTAAAAATACATAGACATAAATTATTCTGTACCTATTATTACATAAGTTAAAAATTGTAACAAAAAATGAAACAGACTTCAAAAAAAATGCACGAGAACTCCTTGACTATACTTATGTACCAAACTCGTCACGAATTCTCATAAATGTACAAATATCTGAATTACCTCACATTTGCCAATCGATTTTGAGGAATTGGGGTATTTTCCAAATTCAAGGCCCAAATACATCTAAATTGAGCAACTCTTTTTTGAAGTCTGTTATTTTTTTTATAAAATATTGGAATTTTATGTATAACCAGGGTTTTTTTTTGTGGGGCCATGCGGGGCACACAGTGCCCTTAAAGAGAATTTCGAAAAGGTCGAAAAATTTCCATAGAAACTGAAAAAAATAAAAGGGTTGGAAAAAATGAATCCAGATAACTTTAAAAAAAAATGGATTTATTTTAATTGGTCAAAGTTATCCAAATGTAAAGTCTAATCTATCTTTCTTGAACAGTTACTCCGTCACAGAGTAGTTTGTCTCTGTAATAGAGGTCGTAGTTTTTTTTTATCGACTTTTTAATTTTTGAAAATTAGCGTGCCCGCAACGAAGAAGTAATAAAAAAAGGCCTGTGTATAACCATACAATTTCATGTTGATACTCTTTCTTGAGACTCGGTTTTCTTCATGTCTAGTTATATTGTTTGGGGTTATAGTTTAATATTTAGGAGTGTCTAGAACAACCCGGTGTGAATCATAGAAGACAGTAATAACCTAAGTTCTTAGAATGTTAAGTTAACAGACTGCACTGTGTCCTCAACTTGAATCTTTCAGTGCTCGTGGTACCCTATACGATTGTGAATAAGTACTTAAACTCAGCTTTATAATGGTTTTATTTTCATTTTTTTAATTATTAATAGTGTAAATTATCTGCAGCACAGTCGTCTGCCTCATTTTTCAAAATAAATGCGATTTTTGTCGTAATATATGTGATTGAAAAGTAATATATACATTTTCTAAGAATCCACGACCACCTCTTGATGGAAGTTCAAATGTTACTAAAATGTATGTTATTGAAAAACTGTGCTGTCGGAACGGATCTGAATTATTTTTAGTGAATTGTAAACGGTAAAAAAAAAGTTCATTTGTAAATTAAACAGGATGCTGAAACAGCAATAAAAAACTCAAACTTAATCTTTGCTTTTTATTCATACTTCATACTATTATTATTATTTTATATCATAGGAGACAGACGAACAGGCGGGTCACCTGATGTTAAGTGATCACCGCCGTCCATAGACATTAGCAACACCAGGGGAGTCGCAAGTGCGTTGCCAGCCTATGTTTCGGGGGAAGGGGAAAAGGTAGGGAGAGTGGGGAGAAGAGAGGGAAGGGGAGGTGGGCCTCCGGCGCTCTCACTGACCGAACGAAACGCAACAATGCTCTAGCACTGTTACTTCACGTCGGTGTTTCTGTGTGTCGGGTGGTAGCACCCAGGTCGAGCCGACCCATCTTGCTGAAACCAGTAATAGCTTCAGCGTGGCTCTACCACCTACAAAGCGTAAGTACAAAAACTTATTTTGCCTTGAAACTCAAGGGAAACGTGTATAAAACTAATAAGACCAGTCATGGTGTATGCATGCGAATGTTAAGGTGGATGTGTGGTGTGACTAGAATGGATAAGATTGAGCAGATCATCTAGAAAATAACATTAGTGACAGAGAAGTTGAGAAGTAAGAGGAGGAGGAGATACAATGGAGGAGGAGGAGTAACTAGAAAAGTTTTAATTATGAAGGTGGACGGATATAGAAGTACATGAAACCGAAAAAGGTATAGAGAGAGTAAATGTATAAATATGTTGTGCCGACCCTACTGAGGTGGTATAAGGGTAAGAAGATGACAAGCACTTACCTGCATCTTGAAAACGAAATTTAATGTTTCATTAGAAACTAAAATAATATTGAATACTATTGAAATTTCATAGTGGCAACAACGTGAACATTGTGTGCAATCAACAAGTGCTTAGACAACTACGTAAGTACAATTGAAGGGAAACGTTTCTTTGGATTGTATCCCATTGTGTTCACAGTTTTGAACTTAAAAATCTAGGCTATTGGAACAGTTCAATTCTAAGTTAATAGAAGTCTATAAAATGATGGAGGTCTGCCGTTGTTCGCGTATCACGCAAAAGTTACGCAGTTAGATTTCAATCTTTTTCTCGTTATATTCCTTAGACAGTCTTCACCTAAAAAAAATATCACGATATCTTTATCTGTACTTGCTATACTCTATTATAATATGATAAAGCGATAATTTATAAAGATAAAAAGTTTGCTGATTTGCAAAATTCAGTGTTAGATAGTTCATTTATCGAGGAAGGAGGGATTTATCATCACGCTAAGATCAATAGTAGCGGAGAACCAATGAAGAATGTTTCAGAATCGTTTTTTTTACTTTTGAGAGCTTCCGCTACGTGTTAGCGTTAGCCCAAAGTAGCTATGCTACACGAACGAAGTCGCGGGCAGAAGCCAGTTAAATATAAAGATATTTAAAGGTTTAGGAATCTTCCATGTTTGTAAGCACTACACGTTTATCAATGTATAATTTCTTGTCATGGAGAAGTGAGGCAAGATGTGTGGTGCGCATGCGCAGGACAACACAAATCGAAGTCGCGGGTTATTGTTCAATAGACGTATCTCGGTCGAGGAAAAAACAAGTTCGTAAAAGATCTCGGTAGACAAATTCAGTTTAACTAGTCGCTACATGAAAAATTGTCTGGTCATATAATTACGAATAATACGCCCTAATGAAGAGTCTTTAACTAGTATGTTTTATATAATTGTATGGAAAAATACAGTATCTTTTATTATAGTCGATTGATTGGTTACTCTGTCTGCCGCTGTGGGATTCAATTTATGTGGAAAAGTGTAGCGGCAAAAAAATTGTTTACTCTTTGCTACCTTGGGAGCACGTGCCGGGCACGAATGAGAGATACACTTCCTGTGGCAGTGTCCGGGACCAAGATGTGAACACTTATTTTTGAAGTGTAACTTCTTTAGGCGCATGAAGGTAAATTTATACAGATGTAACGTCACGCAGGTATGCAACGGAAGTGACGTCATTTGCAGTAAACGCAGATTAAATAAAAAAACTTTTTATTCTTTTTTTTCTTTTTCCTTGTTTGTATAAATATAAACAAGACTTATAAATTAGTTCGCCAAAGAAGTTTCACTTCTGACATGTTTACTTTGTACGCACGCACTTTTTTTTGTTCATAAGCTAAAAGTTACCCAGTTACCTTTATAGGGCGACATCAAAAGTTTTTCTGAGGAATAAAACTTGTGAAAAGCTACACGCTACTGAATCATAGTAGAGGTCAAAACGTAAGCAAACTTGCTAACACGCAGGTCACATTTTTCAAAATACTCATAGCCATTAAAAAGTTCTAGAATGTAGACTGTGTCTCGATATAGTATTCAGTAATATGTTCAATGGCGAAATGGGTAACGCAATTAACTGTTAAGATGGCACCTTTTATGAAATATTAAGTAACTTAAAAATACAATTTTGTGGGAAAATGCTTCTAAAGTTTTATTATTTACATATCCAGTTTAAACTTATCTTAAAAATAAATGAAATACTTTAAGTCAAGTCTAAAAGTAGAGATAAGTAGTGTACTTATATTGCTATTTGGTCCTTGTAGAATATGTGACTATTAATGTAACACAAATACATTAAAATACGCATTTTAAAGAAAGTTAGTAGATCACATTTTTTATAAATATTTTATAATTCCAATACAAACAACAGCATAATGCACTACGATATTTAGCATACAACTGAATTATGTATACCGCAAGGCCACGAAAAACGCGATGTACATTTTTTTAAAATTACATATTGGTCTTATTTCATTTTACTTGACTTTTAACTATTTTCAAGTTTTCACACGTTTATATCAAATAGAGAACAGCAGCCATCTATCTATTTAGGTAGTTTTGATCGTATTGAAGCGACTTCAACAGTCGCACAAACACAAACGCACAAACTCTTCTTGCAACGTTAATTTAATTTCTGTTAAAGACGTAAATTATAAGTTAATTTTTTTATTATTAAAGGAGGTATATGATATCCTAAATTGGTAAATAAAAAATTATAATATTTTGTACAGATTCATTTATTTAAAACTTCATTGCAAATTAAATTCAATAAAAATTAATTTCTTTCTACACATCCAATTTTATATACATATTTCGATTACATTTATTACAAATTGAATCACTATTATAATTCTACTATAAACAATTGAAATTATAAATTACTTTTAAAATCTCATTTATGGTCATATAATATATGGAACATATTACTTACATCCATATTATATATTCAGATCACAGCAAACTTGTTTAATTTTAATATGAAGTCATGATTTAAATACACGGAGTAAAGAATAGAGTTAAATACCGAAATAGAGTTAAATAACTGCTTATTTAACTAATAAGGTCCTTTCATTAGAACTTAACTTTGGGGTGTAAGGGATGTCAAATAACATAAGACTTGAGACACCCAAGCCAACCTCACCTGCACGCCGTGCACCCTGCTGAATAACGAACGAGGCAATGGCGAAAGGGGGGTGGTAGGGTTTTACAGCCTGACTGGGTCGCAACCGCCATGTATATGGCGAAAGAGCCCGTCATAGTGATTCGCCTCTGCGGGTCGCGTTTCGGGATCAGCCTGTGCATATCCAGCTTTTTGCAGCCCGGCATAACAGCGGTGACCGCGATGGATAGTGTATCATTCGGTGGTCGCCATTGTATTTGGATTGTACTGTGCTTACTATCAGGCATGATACAATCATTTTGCCGTGCTACTATAAAAAAATAAAAAATAATATGATGTGATAGATATACGATGTACTTCTATGTAAAATTCTATGGTACATATTGCCTTAATTATTTTCTTGGCCTATATTAATGAATTTGTATTTATAACATCACCTGAATGGTTCTTATCTATATTTAAACCTGGTAGGTGTTGTTATTACTGAGAACTAATTTTTTTTCGATCTCTTATATGAAAGCTATAATACATAGCTTAAACTGTCAGCTACCTAGGATCTCCCAATATTTTTTAATGAAATATATTCTCTACACAATATCTGTGACAGGGCAACTTCTATCTACCAAGCCCTTTAGTTATCTTATAAACTTTAATGGTGTTATTACAAAAAAGTTTAAGACGTATTGAACCGTAGCTTTAAAAAAGTCTCATATTAAATGCACGGCGGTCGCTGACTGTTCGCCATCTTGTTCTTTTGTCTTGCTTTGGTTACGTTAGGTTAGACTTGCGAAAAAGGATAACGCGAACTTGCCTCGGGCGAGCATGGTGCATTTATTAGGAAACTTTTTAAAACCATGTATTTAATACTTATTTAAAGGTACATAAAGGTAGCCCTAGATAGGAATAAATCTAGTTAAATGGACAGGAATATTATCTTATACTTAGTTATATTATCTTATACTTATTAACTTTGTAAATCTGATAATCTAGCCTCACTGACAAGATTTTGAATTTCAAGTTGTAGCTGTAAACCTTTTTCTGTGCTTAATTTTCTCAATTGTGTTGCCAAAAGTTTGCCAAAAATATCAAATTCGTCTTCCAATACACTCTCTGACCCTAAATATGGGGATTGATGTTCTTCAACTTTCATGGCAGATTCCTCATGTTTATTGTCATCATACTCACTAATGGTTTGTGTTATTAGAGGAAGAGGTTCAGAATGAGTTTCTTCTAAATTATTTGTAGACTGCAGTTCATTGTCAGCCCATGTTTGGTGTGTTGCGGGCGATTTTTGTGGCTGTTGATCATAGTAAATTGAAATTTAAAAAAATTCTTTGTAATTTTGGGCATTTGACAGCAATCTCATCTGATGTGGTTAAAGATAAAATGGTAAACAGTAAACTTAGAGGAGGGCTGTCTCTGATGTGCAGCATCTAGAACACACTAACAGTTGCTTGGTGACAGACTTTCAACTTTATGCTGGAACCAAGTTTAAAAAAAATATTTTGTAGGTTTTAGCTTTTGATCACAATCTCATCTGACATTAAATGACGATGTAGACTACTAACTAAGATGTAATCACCCTAAAGTTAGGGGAGGGCTCTTAAGTGCAGCCGCTGGAAGACACCAACAGATGCTTGGCAGCAGATTTTCAACTTGAGAGAGTTAGCTACACAGGGGGACTTAGAATAGCCCTTACTATAATGTTGTGGTTTCATCGACACAGTGTCCGACAGACTATCAACTAAGCCATCATCACTTAAACATGTTCAAATATTTTTATTGATATTTCTTAAACATGCAGAAACCTTTAAGCGATCTATACAATACAAACGTTATATGTACTTAACAACACTTCAAAAAGATTACACTTTGGTTAGTTTTTTTTTAATTAAAAATTGTTATCAATACTATAACGTTTATATAAAAGAACATGTTTGAAAATGTTTATGGAATAGTTAAATAATTGATACTGTAAAGGTTTTATTTTCTCCATTAGTACACTCCTGTAAAACCGGGGTTGGCACCTTATCCATTCATTATTATTAATTTAAGTAAAACTGAAAAATAGAGAGCTATGAGAAATAGTGTTTACTGGGGTAAAGAAAAGTGTTACAATGAACAGGTTAGATATTTTAATTATTAATTGATTTTAGCATTTACCTAGGCTATTTATCATCACTCTTTGACATTGAAACTAAGCAGTAATGGTACAATTTAACAAAGGTAACATAATCAATAACAAAGTCAGTCAAATATTCTCTAAAAATGAAGGCAAATAATATTAACTCAAAAATAACCAATAACACAGTGAGTTAACTGAATGACATGTTATAGTATTAGAACAAAGTAAGGCTTCAAAGTAGTTGAACCATGATAAATAATATTAGAAAGAAAGAAAGAGAAAAGAAAGAAATACTTTATTGTTGGAACAACCATTCAATTAAATTATATTAAACAAACTAATTAGACAGAAAAAAAATATATATTTTAGAAATGAAAAATACATGTCCAACAATTGGTGAATCCATTCAGCAAAAAATCTGCAATACAGTAAGTAGTACTGCAGTGCTGATTTTCGATGGGAGCCTATATATGACAATAAATGGACGTTAATGTTAATACAAAACTTGAAATGAATAAACAAATAACACAGAGACACGTAACACATCACGGATGGTCATACTAAAGAGATATAACTACTGTAACCACAAATTTAGGATTAAACAAAACAAATATAAATTTAGTACAACATAAATAAAAAAATACATAATAAACAGAGCTTACAATAGAACTATGTGAATACATTGTATGTCACTTTAAATTACTGAGTTTGAAATTGCAATAGATAATGCTTATTTTTAAAGTTTTAAAGACCAATGTATCTATTAATTATTCACATATAGTGTCATTTAATGTGTGGTACATTGGCCACTAGCTGTCCTTTAATAAATAAATAAATAAATAAAGCTAAGTTTACTCTTTTTGGATCGACATGGCAGTGGGATGTTGTTCCAACAATGAGTGGCAGCATATTTAAATGACCCTCTGAAAGCGGTAGTTCTATGGAGAGGTATCGATAGTGGATTAGTCATGGTGCAAGAACATGAAAAATATGTGTACTTATCTTGTCTCCACTTTAACTTGTCATACAGATATTTTGGGTTATTACAAGTTATGCTGATTTTATAACAATTATGAAGTATTATACTTACATATATTACTGAATCTTGTTGACCAGGGATACTTTTGTAACAGCGGTCCAATAATTTAAACCATAATGCTGGTGATTCGTATGTAAACCCCGGGCAAGAATGACGGAAAATCTTGGTAATTTCTTTCCGATACCTCTCTCGCATATAACATATTTTTAAGTTAAGCTCTGTCCTAGTTAACGCGATTCCGGTTTTCGATTTAAATTCTGTAATTATCTCAGAGTAGGCTTTCTTCCTTACACCTTGAACATTGTTGCCTGGATGCGCCGGGTTCCATAAGCATTCATGTTTGACGAATATTTTTGCGAATTCTAATATTATTTCATCGCTCCAATACATCGCCCCCTCTTATTACGTTAGTATTTTTGTTGTTATATTTTGGTCACATATAACTCACAAAATAAACATATAAAACGTTTGTTTACATATATTTCTCCTTTTTTATAGCGCTTGTGTACATAATAATACTACTCCTAGCGGAATGTAAATAATACACGATCCGTCAATGTCACATGTAAAATATTCGTAGTATGCACCATAGATAAGATACTATGGGCGCGTTCCACAAGACGTTCATAACGCTCACAACAGCCGTTCCACTAAACGACCGCGAGCGTTGCGGTCGTGCCGAAAACGTCATTAATGACGTCATAACAAACGCCCACGAGAAGCTCACGACGCCCCATGTCTGGAAAATATATTTTATGATTTTTAATAAATAAAGTTAAATGAGAAAAATATATAATTTGTACACTTTATAAAACATAGTTCAATAAATAATACAATTAATTAAATACTGCACTAAAATTAAATATAAAAATTGAATTATACATTTATCTTTCAATATACTTAAATCAATTTACATAATAATTATTACAATTTACTGTTAGGACATAACCTCTTAAAACTTTTACTTTATTATTTCTAGATTGCCATTTGTATTATTTACCTGAACGCTCACAACGCCCCATTATGCGATCCACTTGGGTGTACGATTGTAACGCCCGCAAGTAAGTAGTGGAACGGGAAAGCTCGCGGTCGTGAGCGTGAGCGTTGTGAGTGTCTAGTGGAACGCAGTCTATATACTAAGAGTATGCATCGTTTGTGGTAATAGGGATGAGTGTTACATATTTGAGTTTAAAAAAATTGATGATTTAACCCGTGACAACATGATACTTCTACATTTAAATTCAATGTTTCATATTATGTAGTACCATCATAGTAGTCCGGTGAAGCTGTCAAGGCCTTGCCAGGTCAATAGCGTAGTTAGTTCGAGGAAAAAACAATTTAGCGCCATTTACTAAACTCTTTGTCCGTTCGATTTCTCGTCACACGTGTGGTCTTGTAACTAGTATCTTGCTCTAAATTTCAACATCTCGATATTCATCGATTGCTATTATTAGTTAGATTGATGTGCTCCTACTAAGCCGCCTAAAGAAGTTAGTGAAAGAACAATCACCAGATGAAACAAAAGCAATATTAGAGTTTTAAATGTTTATGACTTCCCTTGTATCCCCTAAATGTGCTGGTATTGCTTGTTTACGAGAATATTGCTTCATTAATTGGCGATAATATATTTACTTAATATAATTACGTCCATAGAATTATGAAACCGCTTACACTTACAAACGCGCGGGTTTGTTACACTATGAATTACGTCGGTACCCAGTAAGCGGTTGAGTTTAGAAGTGCTAGGATTACCCAAGAAAGGAACCACATGCTAGGTATAAGGTTAATAAAATAATCATTTATGAATTCTTTTTCGTAAAATAAATACTAATTATCTTGCACACTAAAATATAACGATTTGCACATTCATATCACAGTTCTCATCAGCCTTATGACTATTCGGAAAATCTGAATATAGCTTAAAATGCTTGCGTATATTACAGCCAAGAGATTAATACAAAAGAAAGTTAAAGAAGTATTTATGAATTTAATATTGGCTTTTATTTATCCTTGTCTTGTACAATGCATTTTTAATCTATTATGATTGTAGTAGATATTTGTCTATCATATTATGTAATATAAAATAACACTAGCCAACCCGTGCCCACTTCGTTGGTAATAGGCATTGTCAAGCTACAACTTTTCTCTACAACATCTCATAATTAAGGCAGCGTTCGTAACAAACGTTTTCGTTCGACCATTTTTCTCCGACTCCCCAGATATTACACCCTACAACCTCACAAACTTTACCTCTTTATAATATTAGTATAGATTATATAATTAGTTAATAGCTTCTGCCCGCGACTTCGCACGCGTGGAATAGTTATTTTGGGCTAAGACGCAGCGGAAGCTCTCAAAAAGAAAAAATACCCCGATTTTAAAATATTTTTCATTGTTGCTCTGCTCCTATTGGTCTTATCGTAATGATAGCCCATGACAGTCATAAATAACGTGGCTTTATATTGGTAAAAGAATTCTCAAAATCGGTTTAGTAGTTCCTGAGATTACCCCCTACAACGTCACAAACTCACAAAATTTACCTCTTTATAATATTAGTATATAGATTATAGCCCCTACCCGCGACTTCGTCCGCGTAGTAATAGTTACTACTCTGGGCTAACGCTGACACACAGCAGAAACTCTCAAAAAGATAAAAACATCTCGATTTTGAAACATTCTTCATCTGTGCTCCGCTCCTATTGGCCTTAGCGTGATGATAACCATTCTCGATGAATGAGCTATATAACACTGAAATAATTATTCAAATCGGACTGGTAGTTCCTGAGATTACCCCTAATAACGTCACAAACTTTACCTCTATGTAATTACAACAAAATAAGTAATAATAACAAATATCTACAAGTAACAATAACAAGAAAAATTAACATGCAACTATTAATTATAGTATAGTAAGGAAATTATTCTAAACGAGATTTTACTGCAAAAAATCAGTGCATATATAGTTTTGTATGGATATAGCACGTAGAACTCATATTAAAAGATGTAGCCGCGATGGTCCAAAAGGAGAATGAGAGAGCGCACTCCTCCTGTAATTTTTATTATATTCTTTGGCACTCCACTTCCAACTTTTTTCACGTCGGCGTCCAGCTGATAGTTAAATTGATGTTCTGAGAATCTATATTTAAAGCGGTTAAAAAGATTGGCGAGGACTGTAATAAATATCAGGTCCTACGTACTTAACATGACCTATTCTTTTAGTCAGTGCGGGAAACTTGGGAAATTTTGTGAAGGAAACTTTTTTTTTTAGACTTATTTTATCTATTATTTATGTAAATAAAAGGACATTACAATAACGTACCGATGACTTTCTTTTGCCCGCGTCTTCGCTAGCGCTAATATAAATTTGACCTATACCTCGGAAGCAGTACTTTTTCTGTATCAAATATGTTTTAACTAAATGTGGCAGCGTAACTACCACGTTGCTAATATCAGGTTTATATAAATAAAAGAACTGACTCTGATTGTGTTGACTTCTAAACGCTTTAACAGCAAGTTTACGAATCCTATGTTTATTGGTCAAGCTAGCATATTTAAAGACTAAACACGTAGAAAGAATTACAGGCAGTAAACATACAAGGATTATGACAGTAACAGATACTAAGAATTAAGAAAATAAGGACAATAAACTATGTACAACAATAAGTAACGACGGGCAATCATAGTTTCTTTGTTGTTTACGCGTGCTAATAATACTCAGGCATCTGGTCCGTTCCCAGAACGCTTAATCTTCACAGAGTAACGCTTATGAATGCTCACGGTAGGTAATTGTTATAGGCCATATAGAAACGGTGTCTGTCAGCTGTGTGTCACCAGATTAGTCCCTCCTCGGCAGCGGCTCAAGTCTAAGTCCGTTCCTTCGGCAAGGAGCCCTTGAGTGCGCTGCTCGCGCGATACCGTGACACAAAATCTTATATTACTGCGACATTACACATATCACCTTCACAGACGTGCACGCATACACGCTTACACATGAAAGTGGAAGGGTTTTATTTTTCCCTTATAAAACTGAAATAGTTTAGAAAATTATCCGATACGAAATATATATTAGAGTTGTTGAGATATGTATATGTATGAATAATATTATTAGCTTAGCTTAGCTCAGATAGTTCACGAATTGCATGTATCAGGCAACAGCCCAAGCCGAGGTGTGTCGTGCGCCCTTGAGCTAGTTGCCCAAATAAAATCGGCTGAGTGCCTTAAGCCCTCGCCTTAGTGGTCCGGTAAAGCTGTTAAGACCTTGCTAGGTCAATAGCGTAGTCAGTTCGAAAAAAAAAACAGCGGGGTGTCGCTACAATGTCCTTTTCTGTACCCCTGACAACGTGGATGCAAAATGTAATGATCGATTTAGCAGTTAAGACGTAACCCACAAACAAAAGCGAAGATAGCTCAGTTGATAGCGTGTTTCGATGTCACGTCGAAAGACGTAGGTTTGAATCCTTCCGACTGAGCTGGAGTTTGTGGTCAACGAAAACATCGTGATGTACTCATAACATGATATTTATAGAGTTTTCTAACTCCGCCTAGGGCTACCACCCTCAAGTTGAGAACCTGTCACCAAGAACCTATTGATGTGTTCTGGCAGCTGCACTTGAGAGTCAGTCAGTCCCCGTCTAGGTTTAACGTGTTTATTATCTTAGATGACATCGTAATCTAAAATCAGATGAGATCGTGATGAAAGAGCTAAAGTATATATTTTTTAAATATTATCAATGTTTTTATCTTTTTGCAAAAGTGGGACACTTACTTTCTCTAGAGACAATGCCACGGGACAGACCACGTGAAAGCGGGACTGTCCCACTTGAAACGACATGTAGGATCACGTTATCTATACCCGTAAATACATTAGAAAATAAATCATTTCATATTTTAATTTCTTCGAATGTGTAATATATGAAAATAATAAAAAAAACTAAAAACCTTATGAACGGTAAAATATAAACTTCTTTCTTGGTGTATAAAAACTGGAAATCTTAAAATAATTAAACATGTTATATGAACGATGGAAATTGGATTTATTTCACTTTTAAATTTAAGGACTCATATATACTTCTACTTAAATTCCTTTGACTGGTAGTTCACTTATGAATAAGTAATTTGTGAGTAGCTCATGATTAATTACCAATGCTTCTGATGATGATCTTATACTTTCGTTCACAGAGTGGTAGTATTAATATCACAATACATATATGATAGAGAAATAAAACATAAATACATTTCTTTATTAATTTTATTTCTCTTATATATTTGTACAATATACATACATATATTCTTTCATTACTGGCCTTCATCTTCATTGAAAACTGACACTTTAAAACTGACAGTTAAAAAAATTATCACACCATGAACAATTCCTATGACCATACCATAGCCAATTATTGTTTGCGTTTTGTGTTTCGACTGTTGGGCGAATAGAATGTATTAACATTGAATGATCATCAAATTTAATTTTTTAACTGACTATCCTTCAATTTATTTTATTAACTTCAAAGTTGTTTAAAGATTAATTAATAATGTCTTACTTTAGCTTTTGAACACCACATCCTAAGAGTTGCTTGTAAAACAAAGAGTCTGACACATGAAAGAAAATGGATTTGAGAGGAAAACAATTTGGAAAATTTCTTTTTTATTTGTTTCATAAAACTTTATATCTAACTAGCTGACCCGTGCGACTTCGTCTGCACCAAATCGGTTATTACCGGTTTCGATTGTACTTTTAAACGCAAAAAATCTACATAAATCTCAAAACCCGATTGCAGCGATACCTACTGTTTCAAATTGTGAATCCCAACAATCCAGGGACTTACTCAAACATACACCCAGTTGGTATGTGAGAAATATTTTAAAATAAGCTTAGAACCCGTTCGCATCATCACCTACCAGGTCCAATTTAGATAAAAAATAATAACCTACGTATATTGGCGGTAATGTAAAAAAAGCTTGAGAGGTCCATGGACCTTCAGTTGGAACGTAGTAGTAGTAGTTGTAGTAGGTTTATCCGAGCCCTGACGCTGTGCGCGTGTCTATTAAGTGCTCTGATTGGCGGAGTTCCGCTAGCGTCGAGCGAGCGACCCCCATGAACATTAGCGTTACCGGCCTTAGCGTGAACATTCCGGGCGTCATAGTAATAGTAACCGCGTAATAGAGTAATTGAATAGATAGATAGTCATCGTTAGTACTAGTGGATAGGGAATAGTAATCTAATAGTCTCCTGTTTTGAACAAGTCTGCATACGAGCGCATCCTTCGCTGCTTCACTAGTGATAAATCTTTTATTGTGAGAAAACCTCATCGTTCTTCAAATTCAACTTCGGAATCAGCAAATCATCACTATATTTGTGAGTCATTCGGAGGTGGCTCACATGTAGCCTAAATAATACTCAATTGCTTCCTATGTTAGCCAGTATAAATCTCTTCTTAACACTTTTCGAGATTAGCCCAGAAATAGCATAGACACTTCAGTTATATTCATATGCAGGAATTATTGCAATATTATTGCTTTATGAAATAATACTCATTTTGCACGTAATTCTAAAAGTCTAGACTGAATGAGAAGATTCTGAATTTGTAGCTGTATATGCAATGCTTTTTCTAATTTCATATTTCTCAATTGTGAGGCAAGGAATCTCCCATAAATTTCATAGTCATCCCCTTTCGTCACACTCTCTGTGCTTGATTGTGAAGAGTTATATGTCGTCGGACACTGCTGTGATGGCTGGAGCACCTGAATTTTTATAACAGAATCGCCTTCCTTAATTTCAAATTGAACATCAGATTGTTGTGTTGCAGGAGGAGGATCAGGATTCATTTCTCCATAATTATTTAGCTGGAGCCCATCTTTAATCCAGCTTTGATGTGTTGAGCTCAACTCGGGTATGTCTTGACCCTGGAAAATAATGAACACAAATATTTACATTATTCTTATTTTCTTTGGATACATTTAACTACTATCCATTTTTATGTGAAACATCTATAGCAGGTCAGACCGACTGTTGGTGTGGCGACGTGTCGCCACAACATGCCGCGTCGCCATTCTATATGGTTTTGAACTTTTTGTATTTAATGAATATAAATAACTATTTAAAAAAGAAATTTAATAAGTTTTTTTATGTTTGATTATGCCATATTTATTTTCAGTCGTAAACTATTGTTTGATGCATATTAAGTGTACAAAATAATTTGGATGTTGTACATCATATATTAGGTCTGTCACCCTAGAGGATCTGGCTTTTATGTGCAATTGTCTCAATTATATAAAGATGAGGTACACATCTAACTAAAACAGAAATTGGAGAGATGTGTATGAAAAACCTTTTCCTGTAGTGAGATATGTCACACTTGTTTCTTAATTAAGTGTAATATCAGAACAGAAACCGTTAAATGAAGAAAAAATACTAATATATGGACCTTTTTTCATAATTCTGAATCTATATACAATCTTTTTCTTTGAATGATAGGAAATAGTCTGGTCTGGTGGCCTAATGGTGCTAACAGTCATTCAAATACTTAATTCTATAACTCCCAAATGATTATTAATAAAATTTTATGTGAATTTATTTTCCAATAATAATAATAAATGTTTTTGTATGGTATTAATATATATACAAAATATGTGCAAAATGTATGTTTTATAATACAAGAAGTTGTAAAAATTGCATTTATATCTTTGTTTACTACTGAGGTAGTTTTGTTTGCATTCAAATTATGTTTTTAACATATTAGACCTAGATTTTTACATTAATTTACTTTTGCAAATGATGTTATAATTGTTTTAAAAAACATCTAATGTATGTGTTTAGGTGTAATATACCTTAAAAGGTATTTTTTACACTAAACACTTTACATTTTATTACACTAAAGTGTGTGGTAGATTTAAGATCAAGAATCAAAGCTCTACGAACTTCAACATACAATTTAAACAACTATCCTACTGATTTCATTATTAAACTACTGGTTCATAATGTGAATTTACTGCAGATGTCCAATTTTTGACTGGTGGAATATGACAATTATGTCCTATTTGATTGAGGCCACTATACTTAAAGTAACATCCACTACTGTGGCATGCTTAGCTGATGTATATCCAGTATAAAAGTTATATATCCACACATTGATTCACTTTTGGATTCTCACAATTAACCAGTGTATTTAGGTGTCACAGGTTTACAGGATAACATGATATCTTTGATAATGATGATGATATCTCTTGGTAATCAATGTTTTTAGATTACTTGGATGTATGTTTTAGATACCTTGGTCTTTTCCTTAGTCAATAAAGAAACTAACAAAAGAAATGTTTCTGGAGTGCACTGTGCCCTGTATAACGTGAGCGAAACTTTGTCGTGCTCTGATAAAAAAAGTCCATATTTATATTTATTTGATACTGTTACTTACATACATTAC
This sequence comes from Antheraea pernyi, assembly GCA_015888305.1. Taxonomy (NCBI): domain Eukaryota; kingdom Metazoa; phylum Arthropoda; class Insecta; order Lepidoptera; family Saturniidae; genus Antheraea; species Antheraea pernyi. Next base: position 1,103,835 of record MU158741.1, on the reverse strand, counting down.
TGCGTAACGGTGTCCAGGTACAGTTTTTAAACAGCGGTCCATTTCATCGAACCATTTCAAATTAGATTTATATTCACAATCTGGCCTTGAATATTGTAAAGTTTTAATTACAATACTCCCATAATTTGTCCGTAAATTCTTTATTTTGTTTGTAACCTCTGCCCGTGTTAGTGATATATTTGTGATTTCGTTAAATTTAGAGATCAGATCATCATAGGCCTTGAACCTCCGGTGTTTTATTTTGTATCCTGGGTGCACCGTGTTCCATAAGCATTCATGTTTCATGTATAGTTTTACGAATTCGTATGTTATACTATCACTCCAACGCTCGTTAACCATTCTCACAGCTTTGTTAATACTGAAACATTAGAGTAAATGCTCTAAAATAAAAATTGAATCCCATTTACAGACATCATGTTTATCACAATATTTATAGACATAACACTCTGTGGACATAACTCATCGTATATAGTATCTTATCTATGGACATAACTAGGGATGAACACGAACATAGAAATTTTAAGTCATCTATGCTGAAACTCCTAACAACGATGATATATCGCTCGAAATGAATAATAATTCGTGTTGTATTATAATTATTTGCGGTATAACTAAGAAAGGACCCGCTTACTAGGCATATTGCTTATATAATTATTATTTTTGAATTCTATTTCGCGAAACAGATATTAGTTACCTTATTTTAAATGTACATTGCCTCATATTTTTCTTAATTTCCTTTTATTTATAATCGGCTGAGTGTCTTGAGCACTCGCCTTAGTAGTCGGGAGAAGCTGTTAAGACCTTGCTGGGTCAATAGCGTAGTCATTTCGAGAAAAAAACCTTTTGTGTCATATACATAATTATTCTATGTTATCGGCGTAGAGTTGCCAACCGTAGAGCCTAATTCTTGTACTTTTGTTTTTTAACTTTCGAACGTTGTACACTTTTTCATCCATCTATTGCATGTCGCGTTACAGCCAATCGCGGCGTAGGGGTAAAGTGAAAGGCTGAAGGCACCCCGATTTTGAAACATTCTTCTTTAGTGCTCCGCTCCTATTGGTCTTAGCGTGATGATGTATAGCCTAAAGCCTTCCTCGATAAATGAGCTCTCTAACACTGAAAGAATTAAAAAAATTTCCAATCCAGGAAAAATCCAGTAGTTCCTGAGATTACCCCCTACAACGTGTCAAGCTCTCAAGTTTTACCTCTTTAAAATATTGATATCGTATCTAAAGCGCAGATTTAAATGAAATTTATAGTTGGATGTCTTTTCTATTTCCGATTATCATTCCAATTTACCAATTATTAAATTAAGATTAAAACGTGATTATAATATCCTAAATGGAATAATTTTTCGAAAATTTTCTGTTAAATGCCTACGACCCGAAAAAAAGTTTCACACCTTCATAAAACCAAACAATTTTTCATCCGATTATAATATTTTGTATTATATCAATGACGGATGATCAATGAGTCGGCGTTCAGAGAAAAGGAAAGAAAAAAAAAACATTTTTTAAATAGAACGCTTAAAAAAATAACCATTACAAACTAGAATTATCCAAAGCATATAATCATAGAGTAGATGACATCGAAACTAAATGAATTTAAGTTTATGATTTTCAACAAATTAAATTATTAATTCGTTTAAAGTTTTTGGAATAGGTAACTTAGATGTCACTAACTATAATTAACTAACTTGTAGGATTATTTATTAAAATCTGTAGTAAGGGTTTGTTTAAATGACGTGCGGCTTTTTCTTTTCTTACCCAAAAAATTTTAACGGAATGCACACAGCATGCAACATTATAAAATATATTTAAATTAGATTTAAAAGTAGATAATAAGGTCCCACTTCATTTTTTAGATTACTCCTAGTGGCTAGTGGTTTACAGAGACGAAAAAAATACTGCCAACGATTTCTTATCATTCTACTGTTTTACCTCTTTACAATTCAGTAATACATTTGTTTACTGATTGATTTCTTTGATTTATGATGTAGTTTAGCTTGTATACAAATTTATGTTTGTTTTTTATTTTATTTTTAACAAGCATTTTCGATTCTTATATGACTCTTGTATTATTGGCATAGACTGAATATCAAAATTTGATCGACGATTGTAATTAAAAATCCAAATATCAAATTAAAACACAAGCGAAGGTTCAATTAATATTACTTATATTCTATAATGAACATAAATATTATATTCATATGTTATAATAATCTATTTACAAATAAATAGGTGATACAATATCTTAACCTCCTTTGATCTAATTGTGAGTAAATATTATAAAAACAAATATATTTTATATTTAACTCTTGTAGGATTTTTTTATATTAAATGTGTGAGTCTGAAAGATTTGATTCACTAATAAGAGTCTGAATTTGAAGTTCAAGTTTCAGTGCATTCCGTGGACTCATTTTTCTTAAATGTGATGCAATAAATTTTCCATAAATACTAAATTCATCCTCTACCACATTCTCTGTATATGAATCTAAAGGATTCTCCATTGTTGAACATGGTAATGGTGATTGTAGGACTTCAAATTTTACTTTAGGTTCTTCTTGATCAACATTGTCATCACATTCTTTATCAGTTTGTTGTGTAGGAGAGGAATCAGTATCTTCTACATCCAAATTAATATGCACTTCATTATCTTCCTTTATTGGACATGTCTTCTTGTCTTCTTCTTCTGAGAAGTTGTCTGGGGTTTGTTGAGACTAAAAAGAAGAAGAGGGATATTAGGAGTGAATCATATTTTCATTAAATCATACCAGGTACTTGTAGGCAGAAAAGCGTAGAGTTCCAACTATATTTTTACTAGTGGAGCCGGCAGATGTTCGCACCCTGATTATAAAAAAAACCTTACAAATCATATACCAAAACCTTCCTCATGAAGCACTTTATTCACTGGTGAAAACCGCATAAAAAACTGTTTTAGTAGATTTTTAGTTTATCGCGAACAGACAGACAGATGTTGTCGGGGACTTTGTTTTATACTATGTAATGATATAAAAATATACATACACATACACAAATATACATGAAGTTAAACTTTGAAAAAGAAGCTTGCATCTATGTGTCTTTATTATGTAAATCTCTTGTTCCCATTACATGTAACAGCCTTTTTTCTTTTCATTAACTGACTCATCATTGCATATGGATTCATATAATACTAACTTGTAAATATAAGTGGACCATGTCTTTCTTCTAAAGCAATTTATAGGCTCAATTATCCCATTAGCCAACATCTTAGTTGTGATATTAAAACATCAAGAAATTCATTTACTTTACCACTCAATTGATACTTTGGTACATTATGATTGATATGAGCAAAAAAACAATTGTATAAATCTTGGTATGTTTGTCTAATAATAAAAATTACTATGAAAATGAAAACATTAACAATTTCTTAACAACTTAATTTAACTGAAAGGATAAATTAAATTCAATGGTCGTAATATTATTTGATGATAAGGTATGATTTTTTTGAACTATAAAAACTGTTTGAAAATAATAATAAGCTGGACATATATTAGTATGAGGAAAATTATTCTTCTTAATGTAATAATAAGCTAATAAATCTAAAAATTAACAAATAAATTAGTTCAATACAATCTTGCCCTATTGTGGTATTATAAGACAATTGAAAAATTTCGTAGGTGGTAGAGCCACGCTGAAGATATTACTGGTTTCAGCATGAATGGCTTGGCTCGCCCGGGGTAGTCTCACAGAAAGCTGATGTGAAGTAACAGTGCTTGCATTGTTGCGTTTCGTTTGGTTCAGTGAGAGGCCGGAGACCCTGCTCCCCTCCCCTTCCACTTTCCCCCGCCCCTTCCCTTCCTCTCCCCAACACTGGCTGGCAACACACTTGCAACTCCCCTGGTGTTACATGTGTCTATGGACAGTCGTGATCACTTACATCAGGTAACCCACTTGTTCGTTTGCCTCCTATGATATAAAAATCAAATATTTTCACACTATTTTCATTAATCTTAATTAAAGAAGTAGTTAGTAATTTATGAATTTAAGTAATTTACTTAAAGCTTTGATTCTTGAACAATTATATTAAAGTCAAGAAATTTTATTATATACATTTAATAAATACATAAAATAAGAGAAATTAATAATAATAAAAAAATAACAAATAAAACTTTTTTTTTTTCTCGAACTGACTACGCTATTGACCCTGCAGGGTCTTCACAGCTTCACCGGACTACTAAGGCGAGTGCTTAAGGCACTCAGCCGATTTGGTTTTTTAGGTAACATACACAAGGGCGCACGCGCACCTCGGCTTGGGCTGTTACCTGGAAAAAGTCGCGTCTGACCTAGCTAACTATTCTAAGCTATTCATACATATATACATTTGTGAACCATACAATCGAAATTGCATGATTCACAAATGAATACGTGTATATCGGAATGAAACGAACTAAAACTATTCGATTCAGTTCGTTGAGGGAAAAAAACAAAACCCTCCCACCATGTGTATGTATGTGCACGTGTGTGAGAGAGATGATCTCATATGTGTGTTCAAGTGATGTAGGTGAGTCACTGTATCGCGATAATAATATCTCGAGGGCTCCGCGCGGGGGCGACCTAGGCTCGAGATATTACTGAGAACCGCGATGTGTGCGGGAGCTAAAGAGGATCCCTACCCTCGCGGCGGCGCGAGGGTCGGCTACAAAAGCGTGGGCGCAACACGCATTTAATAAGATTGAATTTAAATTTATTTTGCGGCGACGGCGCCGAAATCTAAAAATAGACATAACAAAAATTATTATTATTGAACGGTCGTTTTAGGGGAAGATAGACGTAAATACGCGATTATTTTGAACGGCTGTCCGAGCGAGCCTTTGTAGTGTAGCCGCGATGGCTGGAAATCTATGAATTGCTGTAACGGAACCTAGAAGAGGATTTCGGACGGTTTCTTCGTATGCCGAGATCTCGTGGAAAATGAGTAATTGACCTGTGTAGTCAATACTCGATAAGGAGAAGGAATAGGCGGGGTGATCCTGTGCAGGATTAGCCGCCGGGGGTCTGGGAATGGGCTGGGACGCGTGCTTAGGAGCCCAACAATATGTTAAAGTATAGCTATAAAATCTGTCCCATTCTACCCATCAGACTGTTATATCTATTTCTACATAAGAATTTTATATTAAATGAGCTCAAACACTGCACCTTGGGAATTCAACACCCAAAGACAATAACATAAATATTGTGGTCTTACAAATCAACCAGAAATTATTGTTTATTTCGATTATACATATCAGAAATGGGAGAGATATGTAAAAAGTAAAATTCCTTATTTAACTTACAAGATCTTGGTATATAATTAGCAATTGTAAGCTTATATTTAGGGTTAATCTTTAAAACAGTTTTAGTAGGTTTATAGAAGACTATCTTCTGCCCACGACTTCATCCTTGTGGAATAGCTACTTTGGGCAAACACTAAAAGCAGAGGAGGCTCTCAAAAAGAAAAAAAAACAATTTTGAAACATTATTCACTGATCCTATTGATCTTAGTGTGATGATATATAGCCTATAGCCTTCGTCGATAAATGAGCTATCTAACACTGAAATAATTTTTCAAGTCAGACCAGTCGTTTCTGTGTTAGTGCATTCAAGCAAATAAACTCTTCACCTTTATAATATTAGTATAAATTTGGCAATGCAGGGAGAGGAGTGTAGGCAGTGGAGGCATATCAATGATGCCCCTTAAATTTATACATGTCTAGCAAGACAGTGTACTTCTCTGCTTCAAGCTACTTGCCCTTTAACAAGATAGACTCGGCATCCATATGATGAAGTTACGGTGTGCAGAGAACTTTGGTGACTTAAAACTCTGATGAATATCATTTGATAATTTACTTACATGTATAATTGCGTATCGGTGGCCAGGTACACTTTTTAAATAGCGGTCCATTTCGTGAAACCATGATGCGTAGGGTGTATACGTACGGCCCATCTTCCTTTTTTTATCAATCTTATTGAGTTTATTTCCATAACCTGATCGCAAGTTCTTTATTTTGTTTGCACTCTCAGCAACGGTTATTGAAATGTTTGTTATAGCTTTAAATTCGGATATTATTTCAGCATGGGCTTTTTTCCTAATGTACTTTAGTTTATACAATGGATGCACTGGGTTCCATAAGCATTCGTGTTTGAGATATAGTTTTACGAATTCTAGATTTACCGCGTCGCTCCAAACCGTATTAGTTATTTTGTTCATTATTCAAATTAACAAATGACTATGTGGTAAAAAAAATTCCCGAAATGGATTGGCAACTCTCGAGTTCACATTTATTTAGCTATTGATATTGTTGTTATTTCTTATAAAATCGCATCATAACATTGTAATGTTTCATACTAAAATTATACTGTCATGAATTGTGTAAACAAATACAATACTATCATAGATATTTCTTTGTTTCTTTCCATCCCAAGCAAAAGGCAAAGGTATGTACCATGGAGCCATAGTAACATATGTAGAAGTAGTAACATCAATCCGAAGAATATTTATTATATTATAAGTAATTTTTTTAAACACGCCGTTTTCGTAAAGGTATAAGTATTTAAATGAATTATATTCGTTTTTTGGGACTCTCATATTTATACTTTATTTTTCACGTTGCTCTCTCCACAGAAATAACTTATTTATTACTGCGCATACTTTAAAAAACGGAGGCTTATAATATATTCTAAGAAATGATAGGATGTATATTCCCATATTATAAAAAAGTTAAATACGTAGTGAATACTTGCTTTAAAAGGGTTTCGAATTAAATGCACCGCGCTCGCCCGAGGTAAGTTCGCATTATCCTTGTTCGCAAGTCGTAACCTAACGTAACAAAAGCGAGACAAAAGAGCAAGATGGCGAACATTCAACGACCGCGGTGCGTTTAATTCGAAACCTTTTTAAAGCAAGTATTCAATATGTATTTAACTTTTTTCTTTATTAGACTACAGCGAGCGCCGGCATACCCCTCATTGCAATAGTGCAGGGCACCGATAAAAAAGCGTTAACAATAAGAGCCAAATTTCTTTACCTTATCTGGTATGGCTGCATTCAATATCCCAAGCGGCCAATGGGAGGAGCTAGCCTTGGACCGGGCTAAATTGTGTCGTCTAATTCACGAAGGCCAATCAAAGCACGACAAGACCTGGTTTCGGCAATTGGAAGAAAAACGCATGAGGCGTCACGAGCAGGCCTCCTACCCCCGTCCACCTGGGGGTACAGATGTACATACTTGCCGAATTTGCGGCCGAGTGATACGTTCTCGGATCGGTCTTGTCAGCCATTTACGAAAGTGCCGCCAGAATGCTACTTAAATCATCTGTTACAGATGAAAAGGCCTATGATGATGATATCTGGTTGATAGTAATACAAAATTATTAAAGTTAAATGCGAATTAAACACTATTCCTAGCTCGAAAAAAAGAAGCCTTTCATGAGTTCTCAGCTGGTTTATATGTCGAAACAATTGAAAAACAAACTTTTTATAGAAATATTTATTAATTGCTTAAATCAGAAAGTCTCGCTTGACACACAATATTCTGAATTTGAAGTTGAAGCCGCAGTGCTTTATCTAAACCCAGCTTTTTTAACTGTGATGCAACAAATTTGCCATACATATCAAATTCATCTTCTTTGATCACAATCTTTGAACTTTTTTCAGTTTGTGTTGTTGGATCTTGTATTGGTGATTGGTGATTCTCAATTTTTATTACCGATTCTCTTTGTGTAGTAATGAAGTCGTTTTGTTGTATTAAATGTTCGTTGCTGCTATCTTCCGAATCGTCTGATGGCAATTCAACCCACATTTGATGAGGTGAATCCAATTCTGGTGTATCTTGAGCCTTAAATTAAAAAAATATATACAAAGGGTGTGTATTCCTTGAAACAAGTTTCAGCTTAGGTACATGCAGTCATACATACGGTGTTGATATCTTCTAAATTTTCCGACTTCAATTCACCCAACATTTGATGAGAGGAGCCCACTTCTGGTGGCCGTTGGACCTGATATTAAAAAAGAGCATTAACAATGTTCATTTATATTAATGTACTTCTATTATAGATTCCCTCATCTAATACATACCATCGTGGTATCTTCAGAATTGTTGGAATGTGACTCACCCCACCTTTGATGAGATGGGCTTACTTCTGTTGGCCGTTGCAACTGTATATAAAAAAGGAACATTAATGACTTTACTTTCTCTCTAACCAGTTTCTATTCTAGGTATTTCATGGCATACATACCATTTTAATATCTTCAGAATTGTTTGACTGTAACTCAACACACATTTGATGAGATGAACCCATTTCTGTTGGTAGTTGATCCTGAAAATAGAAAGCTCATATTAAGGTTGTACATTCATTTTAACACCCATTCTGGTAGTACTTTTTGGTATACATACGATTTTGATATCTTCTGAATTATTTGACTGCACCTCAATCCACGTTTGATGAGAGAAACCTACTTCTATTGGCCTTTGAACCTAAATATTAAAGATGAACATTAAGAGCTTTCATCCTAATAGTACGAGATCCCGCTGCAGGATTATGCGTTCATCGGTTTTTTGCTTAAAACCAAATTTTTATGTTTACTTATAATTAGGAGAATTTATATTTACCAGGGTGCCTATCACAATTTGGCCGCCAGTATTTTCAACAAAAAGTTACTGAGGGATAGGTCAAATCTACAATTAATAAAGCAAAGCCACAAGCGAATGTTAATCTATTATAAAATACACTAATCTTTAATATGACAAAAAATGTCTGTCTGTCTGGACTTAAAAATGACTTCAGGGATTTTTACATATTCTACAAATGTTAGTCACTAATAAAACTGCTGCAGGCACAGGCACTAACTGATTTTTTTTTTTTTTCGAACTGACTATGCTATTGACCTAGCAAGGTCTTAACACCTTCACCGGACTACTAAGGCGAGCGTTTAAGGCACTCAGCCGATTTTATTTGACAACTAGCTCAAGAGTGCACGGAACACAGCTAACTGATAATATGAATTGATTAAAGGTTAACAGAGTAACAAGTTATTGACAATCTTCCCATGTTAGACAATGGTACTCAGATTCCACTGTCAATATAATTTTGTATATTCCAAAAATGAAACATTTTCTTTACTATAAATTAATATATTATTCTAAGGTGGTATTTCACAATTTGTACAAAAGTTTGAGATCTAATCAATTTATTGCATACAATAAATTTCCTAGCAACATATTTTGAGAAAAAGGCATTTCAGATATCGAAAACATTGTAATAATAAAATGATTAGTTGCGTAAAGTGTTTGGACTGTGTTCAAAATACTCTTTATTCAATTTAGGACCTGAGAAGGCACTTATGAATGTCAAAACTATCACCAGTTCAGAAAACCACCCAGTCATCGAGAAGAACCGGCAAGAAACTCGATCTGGTTTATTTTTTCATTATACATAATATACTTCTTAATTATTACAACATAATATATAATTACATTTGTTTTTGGTGGATGCACAGAGAGAGGCGTCACTTCCAGAGTCACCATTGTTCACATATTGATCCACCTTAAAATAGCCTTTATGTATTAAGACCCGCATTACATGACACTTGAACTTAATATCCGGCAAATTGATAATGTCCTTTGGGATTTTGTTATAAAATCTGACACTATTACCTAAAAAAATGTTGTAAATTTTAATTGAACTTCCTTGGAAATATACTTACAATTTTATTTTAATCACTTTGTCTTACATTATGCTTAATCACAAAGGAGTCTTTTCTGAGAATGTTCCAATAGCATAATTTTGGCATCTAAAACAAAGTCAGATTAAATTTTTTACACTAGAACTTCCAACAAATAAACTCTTCTATCATTTTATCACATAGGGTACTACAAGAATATTTAAAATATATTCGAAATTATGTATTGCAATTTATTAATCACTAAGTCTATATTCATGTCATTAATAAAACAGATAAAACTATTTATTTTAACATCTTTATAACTTTTTACACAACTAGCTGGTGCCTGCCGTTATGTACCTTAAGAAGTATTTTGTCTTATATGGATTAAAATTTATATTAATTTAAGTTGTAATTTCATCATTATTGCTTAGCTTTAGTCTGGTGAATCTGTTAAGGATGCGCTAGACCAATAGTGTAGTCAGTTCGAATAAAAAAAAATTGTTTAGCTTTTCCATAAAAGTGTAAAAAAAAGTGTAAAACTGTAGACTAGATTGTTTCTTGCAAATTCTACTAAAAGCCAATGAAATTCCCATGTACAACATTTTAGGCATTGCGAATATTAGTCCAGACAAACAGAAAGATATATTTTTTTTAATGAGGTAGGAGTTTACTTTGCATGCAAATATTACTTACTATTTTTATATTTGTAATAATTGTGTTGTCCTATCATCTAGTTATGTGACATATTTATAGACTATTATTATAATTATTATTTATATATCCTATGAGATTCTTCGAAAAACAGTTTAATTAAAATAAATGTCTTTTGTGTAGCTGTATGATTAAAAAAAAAGTCTATTGTTTTGGATGTGATAGCATATTAACAAGAACTTTTTTTATTAATATGTGGCATTGATAATGAAAATCTCAAAGTAGGATTGCCAGTGTAATTCAACAGTTTGACAAGTGAAATAACAATGTGATGTCTGCAGGTTTGCATTCCAGAGAATATAAATGAATTTTGCTGAACTTGCATACATTTACTAATTCAAACTGGTAGCACTATTGACTGATGTTGAAAGAAACCTGAACCTGAGAAATGTTCTTGTATAGTATTATTATATGTGGGGAAAAATAGAATTGCGCATTTCCCAGAGTTTCAAATTGCCAGTAAATTTTAGGTTGGTGTGGTGATTATGCCCATATATTCCGTTGGGAAGACTCCTATGGCCGTGTTGTAGGCATTTTACAGGTTGATGATAATATGAATAATAAAAAAAAACATTTAAAATTAGTACATCAAAATATAAATGTGTAAAATATTTTGGTTTAAAGTTTTAAAGCATTTTCTAAACTATTTGCTAAAAACTTAAAGCTGGTTCTACTTCCAAAAAGTTACTATATAGATTATTTTATAATTCTATATTTGAAAATTAAAAATAAAGTAATGTATAAAAATTTTAGCACCAACATAATATTAACTAAGAACTAGAAAATTAGTATCAGTATTTTAGTGATCATAAATGATGATATAAATGCTCTAGCACAATTAGCAAAGCAAAGCACTTACATATTGTGCGGCGTAGTGGCCAGGTACAGTTTTTAAACACCGGTCCATTTCATGAAACCAATTACTGAAGACTACAGGTTCGTGCCTACTATCATTTGACAGCATTTTTTTGACCTGTGCTAAATATGATACTCGTAAACTCTGTATCTTCTTCTTAACATCGTACAAATTTAGCGAAATCCCCGTGGCTGATTTAAATTCAGCGATCATATCATAGTGGGCTTTCTTCCTTCGGAACATTATTTTGTTATCTGGATGCAATTGGTTCCACTTTTTTGTTTCAGATATATTTTTACAAATAATAACGTTCTATCTTCGTTCCAATTCAGGTTTCCTTTTAATTCTTCCTCGAAAATAAATTTATTCATGTTTACTGAAAAGTATCTATACACAAACAAAAGTAAGGGTGTACTTTTCTTCATTAGTATATTATCTATGGGTGTACTTATACGATTAATAGTCTGTGGGGTGTCCAATACACATCGATATTCAAAAGAAATCGATGTTTAGCTTCAACATTTTCCGATATTTAATGAACATCGGACATTACTCGACTACGTCACTCTAGACTTGCTATCTCAATCTCTCAGTATATAGTGTCTTATCTATGCTTACTGTTTTCCTTGCTGAAACAGCAGTCGAGCAGAGTAGAAAATTGCAAACTATAAATACAATTTCGTGTGCGACACTAATTAAAATTAAGTTTTTCAACCGGACTTTGATCTAAGAAAAACATATGAATAATAATAAAAAAAAAACAAATAAATAATGAAAAACTAATTAGAACTAGCGCGGGTTCTAGCAAATACGTCACCCCGTACAAAGAGACGAACAGTCGCCCCTTAGTAGGTACAAATTTAAAATAGTAGTCATGTGTTACAAATATTCTCAATAAGTTTAAATGATTACATCTCAGTATTAATATATTGATATATTCAGAAAGAAGCATGGAATATAACATAGTGAAGCTTTAAATCATTCATCATCTTCTTACCCTTATCCCATCTAAGTAGGGTCGGCACAACATGTTTTCCTTTTCCACTCTCACCTATAATTTTTTTACAACACTACGGTAGCAGACAAGCATACGGGCCTCCTGATGTAAAGCGGTCACCGCAGCCAATGGACGTACGTAATATCAGAAGTGTTAACATGCGCGTTGCCGACCCTTAAAATCAGATGTCATCTCAGTATCTACACTGGGCCCTTTACACACATATCATGTTTCACACAATCCATCCATATCTTTTTCGGTTTCCCTCTACTCTTATATCCATCGACCATCATACTTAAAGCTTTTTTAGTTACATGGTCTTCATCTCTCCGCATGACATGCCCATACCATGCTAACCTATTACTCCTCAACTCTGTCACTGGTGCTATTTTCAAACTTCCTCTGCAATATTCATTCCTAATCTTATCCACTCTAGGCACACCACACATTCACCGTAACATTCGCATCTCGACCATATGCAGTTTTCTTTCATCCGTCGTTTTCGTCGCCCAGCACTCAGTTGCGTATAACATTACTGAACTTATAAGAGTTCTATACACCTTCCCCTTAAGTTTCAAGGGCATTCGTTGGTCACAAGCTACACCTTTCGCCATTTCATCCACCCTGCATTTATGCTATTCCTCACGTCCTTGTTGTCTATGCAACCGTCGTTTTGGATCAGAGAACCGAGATACCGGAAATCAGAGCAGGTTGGTAAGGATATTTAAAGCTATAGGAGCAAAACTGGATGGACCACCGAAGTCGTAAAACAATTGTTCAGATTTTAGTCTACTGATTTTCCAACCAACATTCTCCAGTTTTTTTTGCCATTGCCGACAAGAACAATATCATCAGCAAACAGCATACCCCAATGTGTCTCCTCCTGTATGTCTGATGTTAATGCATCCATAACAAGAACATCCATAACAAGAAGGAATAAATAAGGGCTTAAAATTAAAGCTGAACCCTGGTGCAAACCTACAGCCACATTGAAATTATCAGTAACTACAACTTCGGGCCTAACGTGTGTTTTGGCTTGACTGTACATACCACGAATAAGTTGTAGGTACTTCCCAGGCACTCTTTTCTTTTTCAAGGCTCACCACAAAACATCTCGGGGTACTCGATCATATGCTCCCTCTAGATCAACAAACACCATACGCACGTTCTTATGTACAAGTCTGTATTTTTCGCACAGTTGCTGAAGTGCGAAAATGGCATCTGTTATCTCACGTTTTGTTGGTGGTAGAGCCACGCTGAAGCTATTACTGGTTTCAGCATGAATGGGTCGGCTCGGCCCGAGTAGTACCACCCTCTCATAGAAAACCGACGTGAAGTAACAGTGCTTGCACATTTCAATTTGCAATAAGGCCACCCTTTGTACTATCACATAATTTGAAATATTTTATAGCATATATATAGTGATGTATAATAAAAATTAAATAAATAAAAAAACAAACACACAGACCAAGCTAGATAAATGTGAACGATGGTGACGTCTGCAATTGACACGTCTCTGTGCATCCACTAAAAAGGACTGCACCGTTAATGTATCTTAAAAATATGTAAAAAATAAAAAATAAATCCGATTGAGTTTCTTGCAGGTGTAAACCTACAGCCACATTCAAATTATCGGTAGCTCCAGCTTCGGATCTAACGTGTTCTTTGGCGTGACTGTACATACAACGAATAAGTTATATGTACTTCCCAGGCGCTCTTTTCTATTTCAGAGCCTACCACAGAACATCTAGGGGTACTCTATCATATGCCGTCTTCAGATCAACAAATACCATATGCAAATTCTTATGTACACGTCTGTATTTTTTATACAGTTGTCGCACGTCCAGGCATAAACCCAAATTGATTCTAAGTCACTTCAGTCTCATCTCTTATTCGTCTCGCTTTCCCAAGCCTTCATACTGTGTGACATGAGCTTTATTCCTCGATAATTGTTACAGTCTTGCACGTCACCTTTATTCTTAAAGATAGGCACTATTACGATATTGCACCATTCATTTAGGATCGCTTCCTCTAGTAATATCTCATTAAAAAATAAAGTCATCCATTATTTTTGGCGGGATCTTAGTCTGTCATGTAGTGGCTTTTATATTTTATTCATAATCTTGTGTTATTTGACTATATATTTTGTAATATTGGTGAAATTTTACGTAATATAGTTCTGTTATTGGGCATCAGTGATAGCTCTCAGGCGACTTGACTTTTTCCTACACTTCCAACAATTGTCATTATATTTCAACCATTTAAAATATCTTGTATGTTATACCAAATTGTATTAAACACCTAATCCTTCTCCGTGAATTACTCTATCTTTTGATAAACAACATGACAATCTACTCAGTAATTTTTGACTTTATAGGGAACAGACAGATAGACGTGGTGAAGGACTTTGTTTTATAAAAGTCTTGACAAATGATATATATAAACCTTCCTCGTAAATTATGATGTTGATGAAAATAGCATGAAAATCCTTAGGGACGCACACTTGCATATCTATAGAGTGCATGCTATGGGTATGCAGGGGTCAAAGTCCACTCATCGTTTTCCCGTCTCAATATAATACGCTACACCAGTCCGGTTGTAGAGATAGATGTAATCAGATGTGCGTACAATAAATACGTGTTTATGTTTAATCAATTAGTGAGTAATATGCAAAGATTGTGGAAGAAGAATATAAACTCGTAATCGTTAAAATATTGACTTTTATTTGATAATCCAACCGTACTCACACACAACTAAAGACAATACATCAATCACGTGTAAAGCACACCTAAAGTAGTTTTTGAGTTTATCGCGAACAGACAAACAGACAGACAAACGCGGCGGAGGACTTTGTTTTATAATATGTTTGTTATATAGATTATTTTTGTAAAGTAATGAGGTTCATGTCTCTGTAATCTGAAAATGTACCTACTGCTGATTTATCTCTATACTAGCGGGCCCGGCAGACGTTGTCTCACCCGTATTATACAAAAATCCTTGACAAATTATACACCAAAACGTTCCTCATGAATCACTTTATCCGCTGGCGAAAACCGCTTGAAGATTCGTTCAGTAGTTTATGAGTTTATCGCGAACAGACAGACGCGGTAGGGGACTTTGTTTTATACTATGTAATGATAGATAATAAATAAATGAAATAATTTCATAGAATGGACTCTCTGAAATCTTTGATCAATGGAATGAGTTTTCTGTCAATAAGTGGTAATAACCTTAAGGGCGGAGTGCTGACTCGTCGCAAACACGAAACCTTCGCTGAGCGAGCTCCTCCCATCCGCTGTACAGTTTCTTTCTTCATTTACATTGTTATTGGACCCGCCTCTACACTTTGCAGTATAACTCGAAGATTCCAACTTTTAATAAGGCTCTTTTGGGAGTAATAAATTGTTAAATTACCTACTCAAGATTACTACTAAATAGGTACTCAAGAAAAGCCACATTATGAATGAATCTCAGGTCAAATTACCACAAAAGTAGTGAATATCGAGTATATATTTTTATATTCATATACTCTATATGTTTTAGCGTATGAATAGAACTCCATATGATGTTAAATAACTATATGGTCCGAGGTGGAAAACACACTAAAGCTAAACGGTGTTATTTCGAAAAAGCTAAATACGTATTGAACCCTGGCTTTAAATAGGTTTTATATTAAATGCACTGCGGTCGCTGAATGTTCGCCATCTTGCTCTTTTGCCGCTTTTTGGTTACGTTAGGTTAGACTTGTGAAAAAGGATAACGCAAACTTGCCTCGGGCGAGCGCGGTGCATTTATTAGGAAACTTTTTTAAACCAAGTATTTAATACGTATTTAACTTTTTTGTAATAACACGGAAAGGGACTAGCTCTCAAACATAACTGCAGGAACAGACTCATAAAACCAGCTTTCCGCCTCGGTTTCACACGGGTGTACTAACGAAAAGCATTCCATTTACAGTATGATTCTGTAATGAAACCTAAACAACTGAACATCAATCTGTCAATTATGTCGATAATTTTGAAGATCATCTCTACTGTCCTCGGTCCCATTCACTCGCTGATTTTTATTCAAACTGAATGTTTAGACAGTAGCAATATTTATGGAGGATACTCTGCACTCGATTCTTGTTCTAAATTAATTTAAAAAAATTGGTGCTTAATATTCGACCTAATTATCTAGAAAAATACAAAAACTTTACACAATCCTCTACGCGCCTATATTAAAACTGTGCTTTAAGCACAGCGTCAATGAGCATCGGGTGATTTCACTTTCACTTGAAAGTGACCGTGGCAACGTTAGGAACAAAAAAAGAGCTTATTGTCCGTTTTATTATCGAAATTTATTAACTCCGGGTCTCTCATTGTAGCTTTCGACACCGGTCATTGCACCTAGGCTTATTACGATTATGTTATACTTTTGAAAGTCTTAGAACAAACTTTAACTTATATTTTTTAAACCCAAACTTTTAATTTTCTGTACAATTTTTAAAACATTTTCGTTCATACAAACATTATTCCTGATAATTAATTTCATACACTACAAAAACAATCAGTCAAATAGGTATAGCAGTTCTAAAGTGATAACCTTTATTTATATATTGTAGGGGTAAAACGAATAGGTAACGAATACCTGATTGTAAGTCAACACCGCCGTCCATAGACACTAACACCATGAGGGGAGTCGCAAGTGCGTTACCGGGCTTTCAAAAAACAGTACACTCGTTTCTTGAATCTAACCTGACACATATTTCTATTCACAGTTAAAGATTAAAAAAAAAAACCTAAATTATTTATCGAAGTTAATCTTAAACATTAAATACTTGAACAATGCGTAATGTTATAACACGAAAAAAAATTAAAAGCATAATTCTTAACTGTAAATGAGGCCATTTAACAAACCTGTAAAACGCTAATATAGAATTTTAAATTTGAATGGGTACATTAGAACGGATCTACCATCAAGGATCGTCTACAAAATCTGTCGCTTCCAACGATAAAGGTGTAAGTCACAAGTCATTTGTCCTGACTTTGGTCCTTACGGTTCTAACGTGCAGAAATGTATTCATGAGTTGAGAGACGAAAAGATCACACCTACCTTGCGTCGGATATAACACAGTCTCTGTACAGAGTCCACAGTTTATATGTTTTTAAAATTATAAACAGGTATTTGATCGCAATCCCATATGTTATCAAAGATGGGGTGCTCATCTCCCCATTGCATAGGTTCGGCTGGTGAGAGTCAGCAGCTGATGGATACCCAGCTACCTCGCTATTAGACAGGTGCCAGGCGGCGTCTATCGCCGGGCTGACTGCTGCGGCGGCATGGATGTTTGCAATACTCGATCCCGTGCCAACCCGAGTCCGACACTACTCACTTACTCCCGCGGAAGGGTGGTGTGTCCATGAGAATTTCTCCACGTTAATAAAAAGTTCCCAGATAAGAAGTACACATTGAATTTGTGAGGCCTACACGCCGTTACACATGTGGCTCACGAATTCTTATATGTGTATAAATAGCTTTGTTTAACTTAGACAAGTTGGTATGGCCACATAAGTCGCACGCCTCCAGACTATGTCGAAAGTAGATCTCTTAACATCTCCGTACAAGGCTCAAGATCTAGTGGAACCCCCAAAAACAATGGATGCACGTGGTGAAGGCAGATATGAAGAACAAGAACTTTACAGAAAAGGATGCCGAAGATCGAGCAAAGTGGAGGGAGCTAAGTAGAAAAGCGGACATGGGCAACAGTCCGGGAAGACGCTAGGAAGTAGTAGAGATTCGCCGTGTTGCATCCAAGACGTCGGTGCAAGCCGAGGTTCAGCCACTTTGGAACTCTTGAGTTTGTTGCCAAACGTCAAAGTACCATATGCGCTCGCCTTAGTAGTCCGGTAAAGCTGTAAAAGGCTTATAGCGTAGTAACATCGAAAAAAAAAATGTTTTGCAGTATAAATATGTGTGGTAGTGGTTTTTTAATTATACACAATATTTCCTTAGTACATGCGAGCTCTTCAAGCTACGTGGATTGATAAATCCCTGTTTTTTTTAAACCTCAACTTTCGGCGAAGGATGGCATCGTGATGAAATCGAAATATGGTGGTAGGATTTTTTTAAGCTTACCTGGATACCTGTAGGTTTGTTTCAGTTGCATTTCAGAGCCACACATTCATTATATTTAGCATGTTCTTAGACCATATACTAAAACACCAGGTGATATTGTGGTTATATGTAGAAATATACAAACTAAAAAATCCAGCTGCCCGATAGATTTTAAATGCCACTGCACTATCCGTCGCATTAACTATAGAAAGTTCGCTCTGTCGTGGAGTAATGAAAGGAAAATAAAAAAAACAAAGTCGAGGCTTTCATAAGTACTGTCGACAGAAGTGAAAACTCAAAATAATCAAATAAATGTGTACTCTTTTGAATTTTACTATTAATTATAGTGTGAATGACAATATTGAAATTTCGAAGTTTGTTTATTGAAATCATTAACATTACTGTGGTTTTTATATCTATTGGCACTTGAAGCAGTAATTATATACATTTTTAGAAAGTCTATTAATTAATCATACGTCTGATAAACTGCAAAATATCAATATACATCAATATTATATTAGAGGTCCCATTATTACGCGTCGTGCTAGTCTGACGCAAGCTATACTCTTATATATATAGCTATAAACTTATCTCCTGTCAAAAATACCGCTCAAAGCGCCTCAAGAAGTTTTCTCTTCAAAAAATGGTTGTACATTCTGTGTAAGTTTTATTATGGTACTCTACAAGCGATCTCGAAATACATCGCTTTAGGTAGAACCGTCTCGGCGGTGAAAATTTGCAATCACTTTGTTATTCCAATCCGTAATGTCGGTGTCAAAGGATGAGTATTTGCTTGCAATTCTTAGCCCGAGGGACCTCTTCTTTTGCAGATTGTTTATTTATAGGAATCAGTCTCACTTTGTGGTTTATCTATTGAATATTACATTCAGATTACCATCAATTTGAATGTAGCTTTTTATCAACGAAAGAATATTCAGAAACTGCCTTTTACTTGCGTATGTAGTATGAACTTATATTTATAACCAGATTTACAAACTACTTATAACTAAACCCACAATATAAAAAAAAACTAGCGGAGTCGGCGGACGCTATCCCGGCCTGATAATTAAAAAAAACCTTGATAAATTATATACCTAAACCATCCTCATGGATCATTATCTACTGGTGAATACCGCATGAAATCCGTTCGGTAGTTTTTGATCAGCTTATCGCTAACAGACAGACAGACGTGACAGAGAACTTTGTTTCATTATTGTTGAAATAAAATAAAAAATTAAGTAAATACATCAAATATGTGATGGTGGTAGAGCCACGCTGAAACTATTACTGATTTCAGCATGAATGGGTCGGCTCGCCCGGGGTAGTACCACCCTCTCATAGAAAACCGACGTGAAGTAACAGTGCTTGCCATTGTTGTGTTTCGTTCGGTCAGTGAGAGAGCCGGAGGCCCACCTACCCTCCCCTCTCCTCCTCTCCCTATCCCTCCCCTAATCTTTTCCCCCCAAAGGGTGGCAACGCACTTGCGATTCCTCTGGTGTTGTTAGTGTCCATGGACGGTGGTGATCACTTAACAGCAGGTGCCCCACCTGTTCGTTTGCCACTTATGACATAAAAAAAAAAAACGGTCGTAAATCATAATCTCGTACTTATTCATTTCCCTCATTCGTGTATTTATCTGAAAAAGATGCAAATTTAAACCAGTAGCATGTTCATTTCATGTTTCTAACGAAATAAAACCAGACAATGAAAGAGATAACATTGTATAAAGACCGGCTAAATAAGATTTTCATGTTAAATTCTTGTGTCAACAAAATCTGGAACGATCTTTTTAAAGTTATTTCTAATATTACGTCAATAGTTGAAAATAAAATACTAGATATGCTTCGAATGTTTTTTGTTTTGACTGATAAATGCGTTATTTTTCGAAATCCATCTAGTTTTTTTATAGACATTTTGTAAGCAAAGTATATTTGTGCTTTTGTTTTTTTTACGTGAATACGTCTTTAAATTTGTAATACGAAAAACCTAATGATAACAAATCGGGGGATACAATTTGGCAATGTAGTTTCGAATCTATTCTCTGCATCTAAAATTTAATTATGTCGCTGAATAACTAAAGGATCAAAGAATTCATGACTGTAACAAATCGCACGCGGTGTAGGTGGAAGCGCCGCCATTTTGAGGTAATTCTGGTGCGTTTTCAGATTTCCATTTAGTATAACTTTCGACTGGGTAAAGCTACCACGTTTATTGAAGTTTCAGTCGACAAAATATTAGTGTAAAATCGTGACTGTATATATAAAAAGGTGTTAAAACGAAAAAAATATATCAAGAAATATATAATGTCAGCATAAACGCGTCGAAAAACCAAATC
Organism: Antheraea pernyi; assembly: GCA_015888305.1. Lineage (NCBI taxonomy): Eukaryota > Metazoa > Arthropoda > Insecta > Lepidoptera > Saturniidae > Antheraea > Antheraea pernyi. Next base: position 1,083,153 of record MU158741.1, on the reverse strand, counting down.
CAAATACAGAAATCGTATAGAGTTGGAGAGAGCATCTCAAAACCAATCGAACGGTACCAATAAAATACCATATGACCTAGTGAAGCAGTGGAGGCAACGTAAAAAAGTGAATGTGGCCTAGCGGATCACACAGACCTATAATTAATAGAGTTATAATTTAGTAATTATTTGTTAGGCTGATTTATTTTCTGAACCCGTTAAACGGAACAGTTGACATCATAAACAATACATGGAAACCCGCAGAGCTTCATATGATTATGACATACATAAATAATAATAATTTATATAGAAAATATCGCCCGTTACGAGACGTATTCACGAACAACAAACGGCCGTGTCATAACACAGCCACACCACATTTTTTTCTTTCTATATTTGTCTCTGCCTATGTAGGCAATTTTGCCAATGTCATTGCTTTTGTTTTAATATATTATCCTGTGTACATTTACATTTTTAAGATTGTAAGCTACGCACACGAGGCTACGGGCTAATTTAATAAAGTGAAACTTTTTCTTTTGCTTCAATATTTTTTAGCCATCTGTCGCATGCCCCATTACAGCCGGCCGCGAAGTAGGGGTAAAGTGAAAGGCGTTCGGCAGAGCATCCCAGGCTCATATGGCGGTGCCCATGGCTAGCATCAGCTAACCGTGTAGCATTTATATTCTCAATCATTCGCGTAGTCCGGTGAAGCTGTTAAGACCTTCCATGGTCAATAGCGTAGTCAGTTCGAAAAAAAAAAAAAAAATCAATCATTCGTGCAAGTGCAAGTGGAACGGTATAATGATTCAATGATTTGAGTAAATATTGTGCTCAGCTTTTAACACGAGTCTGTCATCTGAATGATAGTATTTATTATGTACTCCGTACTCTAAATACGCAGATCGAAATTAAAATCTATAGTTGTAAATCTTGTTTACCATAATCATTCTCATTTTCCAATTATCAAGCTAGGATTAAAAACACGATTTTAATACCCTAAATTGAATAATTTTCCGAAAACATGAAGTTAAAAAAGTGAAAAGTTACGATCCGAAATAAAGTTTCATTTGCATCTTGTTTTCTTAAAAGTACACAATTTTTTTATAAGTCGGCAAATATAATATAAATAATAGTTTTTTCTTTATAAAAATGAATAAGCTCCTGCGTTCGAGCTCGACTTTTATTATTCCCAGTGGCATAGATATTGCTCAGTACGTCTAGTATACAGAGAAAAGCTAGATACGTAGGTCTGTAACCTAGGTGTCTGCATATAAACAACTCATTATTTGAACCCATCGTGGCATGAACCGCGCTCGGTTTTCAGTGGTTGTAAACCATTTTGTTTATTAAAAGGTATTCTTTTTTTTATTCCATATTTTAGAATAAATACTCTGAGTCAACATCAAAAGTACAAACTGGAAATTATTAGTATATATATATATATATATATATATATATATAATATATATATAGTAGGTAGTATGATTTGTATAATATTATTTCTGAAAAAAAAACACACGAAGATTAGTAATTATAATAGTAGCAATAAAATATTGCATAATTTTTAAAACTACGACAAACATTACATATATTTGATGGCACATACAATTATGTACATTATACATTATATTATACATTATGTACTTTGATAGCTATTTATGTATACCAGACATATTGTATCAATTATACGATATTTTTTTATTTATTTATAAACACTATATCCAGTAATGGTTATATTCTATAAACAATGAATAATTGCCCAAGCATTTTCATTTTTTGAATGTTTTTTTTTTCGAACTGACTACGCTATTGACCTAACAAGGTCTTAATACAGGTTCACCGGACTACATATTTTTTTAAAGCCTTTGAAAAGCTTCACTTATTCTATCTAATCCACGCACTGATAAGTTTATTTCTCACCTCAAATGAGAGTGTTATCATACTAGACATATACACATATATTAATTAATGTTTTCATCGTTGTTTAAAAAAACAGTCAAGATAACCTAAAATCGATAAAAGTGTTATAAAAGTTATATTGAACAGAACTGCAGTTAAAAAAATAATAGACAAATCACCTGCAATGTAGAAGAAAACGCTTAATTTCCACAAGTCAACAAAACTATTTAGACCAGAAAAAAGTAGCCTGTACTAGTCAGTTTATGGATAAAATTAAACTATATAAAAATGAAGCTATAATATTTTTATGCTCTATAAGTTGGTGATACCTGATCACGGTGCAATGGATTCTTTCTCTGACGAAGCTCTTATGTCACAATATGGGTGCCGTAAGATTTTTAAAATGGCTGTCTTTGCAAGTAAAATGAACAGTTTTTTTTTGGTAAAAAGGTACGATTGTGTTGTGACGAAATGAAATATATTTGAATAAAGATTGATCTACTATATATTGTATTATCCTAGAGAAATATGTGCGACTGAAAGAGGATTGAAAATGTAACCAAACTACAATCATGCTGTGGTTTATTCGCAATGTTTTCTTCGAAAATCAAAAATACTTTATTAAAATTAGTTAGACCTTAAGAAGGCGCTTGTGAACGTTAAAGCTACCATCGGTTCTCACAAACAACCCAGTCATCGAGAAGAACCGCAAAGGAACTCAATCGGGTTTATCTTTTTAACATATATATATTTATAATACTTTACATGCTACAATCGTTTATAGTGGATGCACAGAGAGGAGTCAATTTTTTTTGTAGCACGGCAAAATGACTGCACTGTGCCTGATGGTAAGCACAGTACAATCCAAAAACAACGGCGACCACCGAGTGATATACTATCCATCGCCGGTCGCCGCTGTCATGCCCGCCTGCGAAAAGCTGGATGTGCACAGGCTGATCCCGAAACGCGACTCGCTAAAGCGAATCACTATGACGGGCTTTTTCGCCATATACATGGTGGTTGCGACCCAGTCAGGCTGTAAAACCCTACCACCCCGCTTTCGCCATTGCCTCGTTCGTTATTCAGCAGGGTGCACCACGTGCAGGTGAGGTTGGCTTGGGTGTCTCAAGTCTTAGATGTTATTTGTAACCCCTTACACCCCATCAATTCCAGACCTCACCATCGTTCACATATTGGTCCACTCTATAAGAGCCTTTTGACACGAAAACCCGCTTGACATGGCGCTTAAATTTACAGACCGGCAGCTTTGGGACTTTATTGTAAAACCTAACACTATTACGTAAAAAAACTGTTACTGCTTTTATTGAGTCTGAAATATGGGAGGACCAATTTTTCACACTTTCTAGTATTTAGATCATGCCGGTCTTCTACGAAATCTAGATTATCAAAGTTTTTGCGGATACGAAAGCGTTTACTCAAAGCTCCGACCCATTGGAGAGATTTGAACTTACATCTATCGACGCGTTGTCTGAATGTACTATAACTAAACCGCGATCGTTTTTTTATATTATAATTCTGATTGTAATGGAAGTGCTCCTTTTCACATCTATTGATTTTTATATAAGGCTTTCTCTTTCCTAAGTGACGAACACTTACCTAACAAAGTCATTTTCGGGTAGCCGATAATTACCAGCATACTGATGACGTCATAACCGATGAGGGCTTAGTTGATAGCGTGTTGAGACACAGTGTCTATAGACGTAGGTTGAAATCCTTGCAGCTGAGTCGGAGCCTCCGCCTGGCTAGCTACCACCCTCAAGTTGAAGATCTATCACCAAGCGGCTATTGGTGTGTTCCGGTAGGTGCAGTCAGTTCCCTCTAGGTTTGACGTGTTTACCATCTTAGACTACATCGTCATTTAACATGACATGAAATTGTGGTATGAAGTATACAAATAAAAGTGTAATAATTTATAATCCTTGTGCTGGAACAATTTATGAGATAATTTTAGAAGTTAAAATTTCTTTAGGCATGTAGGAGCTTCGGGCTCACTACTATAAGATTCTAGACTAAATCAAATCAATCAAATCAAAATATCCTTTATTCAATTTAGGCCCTGAGAAGGCGCTTATGAACGTCAAAGCTACTACCGGTTCGGAAAACAGCCCAGTCATCGAGAAGAACCGGCAAGAAACTCGATCTGGTTTATTTTTCCATGTCATATATTTGTACAGTAACATAAATATTCACATTCGTTATTAGTGGATGCACAGAGAGGGGCGTCATTTCCAGACGTCACAATCGTTCACGTATTGATCCACCCTATAATAGCCTTTAGATATTAAAACCCGCTTGACATGGTTCTTGAACTCACCCCCACGCAAATCGGTAATGTGTTTTGGGACTTTATTTAGACTGACAAAATATACAAAAGTTTGTCTGCCAAAGAGGATGACGTACTCGGTAGCTACAGACACAATAAGCGGTATTATTTGCAGCAGATAAATTTATAATTTGGCGTCATGGTATACTAGTAAACGTGACCGACCGTATTGTGCTTGCGCGGCGCGCGTCAGACTCTCAGTATATAGTATCTTATCTATGCGTCAGACTAGCGACGAATAGTATAGAAGCCTGTGTATATGCAATATTGATATTTTGCAGCTTATAAAACGTTTGATGGATGAATAGACTATATAAAAATGTATATGTCATAGTGGGAGCATTGCTAACACCGCCATCTATTATTTTCTATGTTAATCAATATAGGCAATGTGTTGTTAATGCACTTCTATTTAATTGTTGTTAATGTGGATTCTTGTAAATTATTGAGTAATTTAGATTGATTAAACTATTCATAACTTCTAAACATTCCATATGTTTATTCATATAAGCACTGATAGAAGTAACTAAATAAGCCGGTGTCACGCCATACGACGCGAGACACCATCTTAAGAAATAGTGGCGTCGTGCAATAACATTTCTAACTTGATTTGATTCTTGATTTAAAGTAGACCTAAATTAGTGTCACGATAATTAAAATCGGACATGTGAAATTGTAATAGAATTATTCTAGATTTAAGTAACATTTGGAACCTTTTGTTATTTATTAAAACCGGAAATCCATTCTATGTGCAGTCGAGATAGAATAGTAAAGTTGCTATTTAGAATGAATAACAATGTAATTAAAACATATTGGCATTGTACTATGTTATTAGTATTACTTTGTAATTACTAGAATAATTGTTGATCTAAAAAGAGTTTTATAGCAAATAAGGATTTGTAAGTACTTCGGTTGTTACAACGGTGAATTATTTTGAAAAACTATGTACATTAAGTACTTCGTTAAACTACGACTTCCTTCACTTGGATTGTCGGTAGGTGAAGGTAGGCGATTCCTTAAGTGCTTGCAAGAGTTTGTACAAGGTTCATTTTATTAATTACTGTTTGTGAGATTGTGAGATCTATCGTTATTGTCGCTAAGTGATAATTATTGTCTCCGAGGGCGTTGTCTCTGAGATTATTGTAAAAGCATTAAAAGAAAGAATCGAAGAAGTCGTCGTTTCATTTCATAGTGTCGGCCGTGTTGTGAAAATACATACAAATGGAGGATAATGCCAATCGTGTAATGCTCGGCTCTCTAAAGGCTCTACATATATACTCTGACATATATAATTATTGCTCCGAGTGCCAATAGATATGAAAATAGATCATTTTTTTTCTAAAATTATATATCGTCATTCTCACTATAATTAATTTAAAAATTCAAAAGAAAACAGTTATTTCATTGTTTTAAGTTTTCACTTTTCAACTTTTTTTTAGTATATTTTAGATTAAAAGAACAAATAATAATTTGAAAACCTGGTAAAATTGTAAACACAAATACAAGTACAAAGTTTTTAACGTTACACTGGGCCTTTTGTTTAACTCTACCCCACTCGGTAGTACAGTAAACATACTCGGAGACAATAAAAATCCATATCTCCTGTGACTCGTTCAGTAACACTCGCGTTATTATACCGTCGGATAACATGTTACTGTTGACTCTGTGTCTGGCATGTTAATTATGAGAAATATAATTTCATATAAACCCGTTTAAGACGATTTTAATAGCACAGATTCGGTTTATCGATTTTTTTAGTTCATTAATGCTATGTATAATTTGTACAAAGTAGTAATGAAGCGTGCGGTCCAGTAGTCAATGGTCACCGTAAAGTGAAACCTAAAGTTTATGATGAAATACATCCATTATAGCATCTTGATAGTAAAGTCGACCAGTAATGCCGTCACGGAATACGGCATGACACTCTCTTATATAATAATCACTACATATTATAAAACAAAGTCCTTTGCTACGTCTGTTTGTCTGTCTTTTCGCGTTAAGCTCAAAGATTACTGAACGGATTTTCATGTGTTTTCACCAGTAGTTGAAATGATTCACGAGGAAGATTTATAATTGTCTAGGATGCCTTTATTATCAGGGCTGGGCAACGTCCGCCGGGCCCACTGTCTAATTATAATTTTAAATTTTTCGCATTTGCCAGACGCTAACTTTTTTTATAAAATTCGCTTTATAAGGACCGCTGTTCTAAGGTCAGTTAATAGTACGAATGAAATGAAAAAATCCTTTGTCTTTACGAGGTCTAGTATGCAACAGTAAACTATGTAATATAGATAACGAGTTTTTGGCGGGATCTTGGAATGCCAATTATTGGTTTTTATATTTTATTCATAGTCTTGTGTTATTTGGCTTAATATTTTGTGATATTGGTGATGTTTTTTTTAATATAGTTTGGTTATTGTACATAAGTGAAGTGGATAGGAAACAATACCGCGAAGCATGAATTCAGGTTTACCAAAAAAAACTGCCCTCTAAAGTTCTGATTGCCAAAAAAATAAAGTAGAATATAGATTTCTTTGATCTTCCAACTATATTTGGTGTCGTTCGTTCATAAATTTTAATTAACAGGAATTCCAATGAGGTCGACGCAATAACGTTTAAATTGGACTAATAACTTTTTGCAAAATGTGTTTCTTAAGGAGTTTTTGGCGGGATTTTGGTCTGTCATGTAGTGGATTTTACATTTTATTCATAATCTTGTGTTACTTGACTCTATATTGTGTAAAATTGGTGGTGTTTTATATAATAAAGTTTGTTTATTGTGCATACGTGAAGTGAATGGAAAATAATACCACGGACCATGAATTCTGAGATGCCACAAAAACTCCATGGAAAGTTCTAACAAGAGAGCCATCATCTTGTTGGAACATTGAATTAACTACTCGACAATGGAAATTAACAAACACTCTGGACAAAGAAGATAGTAGTACGCTACTATTAACAAATAGACTAAGATAAAAAGAATATATTATATAAGATTTGGCGTTTCTGCCTTTACACTAATTTAGACATAGAAAAGGTTTGGCGCGTATGCCTTTACATTAACTTGGACATAAAACTGACTAAAGAATAAATAAGAACTACCTATATTGACAACTTCAGAAATAAAAGATGATTTTTGAAAATGTACGAAATATTATATAGAAGATTTGGCGATTAGGCCTATAAAGAATACATAAGATCTTACCTATATTGACAACTTCAAAATTGGCAGTATGGATTAATTCCTTCGCCTGTCCTATCGGACGAATATTATGACTGACTGACTGTGTTTCTAAAATTTCAGGAAATCAGCACATGATGACAGAATATAAAAGTCAAGATAAATGTTAATTAAACTTTACCGCTCAAAATATATAAAATTTACATGACGTCACTACAGATAAGAGGTACAATTTGAAGAATATATTAGTACCGAATAGTGAGTTCAAGCACCATGTCAAGAGGATTTTAATGTCTAAGGCAAGGTGGATCGATATGTGAACGATGGGAACGTCTGGAAATGACGCCTCTCTTTGTGCATCCATTAAAAACGAATGTAACTATCTATGTTTGTAAAAATATGTATCATGAAATGATAAACCAGATCGAGTTTTTTTTTTATGTCATTGGTGGCAAACGAACATGTGGGTCACCTGATGTTAAGTGATCACCACCATCCATGGACACTAACAACACCAGAGGAGTTGCAAGTAAGTTGCCACCCTTTGGAGGCAAGGGTTAGGGGAGGGAGAGGAGAGTGGAGAGGGGAGGTGAGCCTCCGGTGCTCTCACTGACCGAACGAAATGCAACAAAGCAAGCACTTTTGCCGGTTCTTCTCGATGGCTGGGTTGCTTGTCCGAAGCGGTGGTAGCTTTGACGTCCATAAACGCCTACTCAGGGTCTAAACTGAATATAGTATTTTTTTCATTTTGATTAACTTTATGATTTTTTATCGTTAATGTGGATTCGATCTACCGCTCATGATTAGTACAATTTTTCTAGGTATAATATATCCCATGTTATCCCATCCCTGATATCCCACATCCATGATATCCTATACCTGATAACGGAAATCTCATGATAATTGGTTAAATAAAGGCGAAAATGTGTAACAAACAAACTCACTTTCAAATTTATAATATTATTAAGGACTAATTGTGCCCGTGACTCTGTCCGCGTGGATTCTACTGAAAAAAAAACAGTAACTAATAAAATGACCAGAATGTATTAAGTCCATTTACTTATCCATTTTTCTCTCGTACTTAAATCGTCGTCATTAAAATTACAATAACTTTTATTAGAGTGAACCGATTTTAATGAATGATTTTCTTAGTGATGAAGTATCGTGAATGCAGTACTTTAGCAGTGATGCGTGTACAAATAAACAGACAGATAGGTAAACAAACAGATATTTCTAAAAATGATTGAAATGTATTTTCATACTTATTCCAAGACATCTGCAACAATTTTTTTCACAAAAATCTAAACAGTACAGACAGATATGTCATAGTTACATTCTTGTTATATATATGATCATATAAAGACAAATGTCTATATATCAGATTTGAAGCATAATCTGTTTGCTTAAAATAAACCAAACATGATTTTTAATTCGTCTAACATTCTGACTTAACGAGATTTCGTTTTAAACGGAGCATCAATATCTATCTTTAATTTTATATAGAACCAGTGTTATTTGCTCAACGTAGATATGCTTCAGCGCTTTCAAAACTATCTCATTATTGATATTTTCATGAAACGTTTAAAGTTTGTAAATAATAGTTAAATGTTAAAAATATAAGGTATGTAAAAATAAAAGGTTTATTTTTGAATAGGTAAAATGAATTGTAGGCTGCTTTTTTTTTTCGTACTGACTACACTATTGACCAAGCAAGGTCTTAAGAGCTTCACCGGACTACTAAGGCGAGCGCTTAAGGCATTCAGCCGATTTTATTTTGACAACTAGCTCAAGGGTGCGCGGCAAACCTCGGCTTTGGCTGTTGCCTGATACATGCAATTCGCGACCTATCTTTTTTTTTTTATCGTGGGAGAGGGTGGGTTATGTCTGACTCGCACAGACTAAAACCCCACGGTGTACCGACAGACCGTTTTGTGGGGGCGGCAAGGGATCGAACAAGCTAATCAACCTTGTAGAGCCGCCCCCACGGTCCGCCCGGCGGAAGGTGACC
>MU158741.1:1048362-1062011 GCA_015888305.1 Antheraea pernyi | reverse complement strand
AAATCTAAATTACTTTTTATGAGGTCTGCTATCTACCAGTGAATACCCCGTGAAAATCGGTCCAGCCATTTTGGAAATAGCCATGCGGACGAAACCGCGGACAAATAAAATAGATTATGTCAACCGCTATAATTTCGGCTATCTGGCAGTAAAAAGTAAAATTCCCGTTAAAATAGGTCCAGCCGTTTTGGAGATTACCCGCAACAAACAAACAAACAGAGAAAATATACTAATATAAAAATATAGACAAAGTATAAAGAAAATTTTTTTTGGTCGTTTGTAGCCATATCCATTCATCAATTATTTTAATTGTACATACACAAACTTTATTTTTATAATACGCAATAGAGACCAAATAAAAAATTAGAAATAAAAGTAGTATAAACTTTTTGCATAGGAAAACAAAATAAACTTCGAAAATGTTTGCGATAGAAACTTACCACGTTACTATGGCAACGTATATAATTCTAACGCTAACTAAATCTTTATTTGAACAATTTTGTTTTATGATTATGACGACTAAGAATAATGATAGATAAAATAATGTACGACATATTTTATAGAAGATTTGGCGCTTATGCCTTTATTGTAACTTGGACATGGAAGAAAATAGATTAAAGGATATATACGAAATACCTATATTGACAACTTCAGAATTGGCTGTATGGATTAATTCCTTCGCCTGTCCTATTAAACGAATAGTATTACTACAATTAACAAAATCTCTGAAAAGGAAAAAAGTGCCCGATTTTGATACATTCTTCATTGGTGCTCTGCTTCTATTTGTGTTAGCGTGATGATATATAGCCTATAGCCTTCCTCGATAAATGAGCTATTTAAAACCGAAGGATTTTCTCAAATCTAACTGGTAGTTCCTGAGATCATAGCGTTCAACCGAACAAACAAACAAACAAACTCTTCAGCTTTATATATTAGTATAGATTAATTATACATTATATAATAATCATAATTATTATTAATGAAATATTTTTTTAACCAAAAAGTACAAAAATATTTTTGGCACATATTTCTCTTTATTCATACAATTATTGCCGCGTGACGCCATAAGTGCATGCAAGATATTAAGCGAAGGTCATATAGATCGAAAAAGCGCGAGAGTTCCTTTAGAGAATATTGACTAGGTACGTGACGAAAATATAAACGCCACCCTCTCCTCTCTATGACCGACCGTAGTATTTTGAAGTTTCACTTCAAAACAATAAATAATACACTGTAACAGCTCTATGTTGTACCATATTTGATAAGAGTTCGCAATAAATTGTGCTACGTCGGTGGCGCCATCTGTCTCGCTTACGGTCTGTGTTTAGCTTTATTTGATTATAGGATATCAATAAATCTATTCACAACGCTTTTATAACGGTTAAAGATAAGAAGATTTAAAAACGGCTACAAAATATTACAATGAATGAATAATGTACGTACATTATACACACATAAACCTCGTCACTAATAAATGCATTATTTATGCAACCCGGAGAATATAAGAATGACAACTGCAATCAGACTACGTAATTAATACTCGTTTGATTTTTCAAGACTTAGATCTCAAAATGGCAGAACTTGTTTTTAAATATCTATCCAATTTTTAAAATTATAATTTTCTCATTACATAGTTTGTTATTATTCAAGTTTTTGACATTTTGTAATACGTACGGTATTTTTTACACTTATGCTGCCAACACTCTATTGACCTGTGCCTCGTAAGGTCTACATTCGTGCCTGTGGAGCTTAAAACTTTATGTTTTTTGTCCAGAGGTTAAAATTAATCTTGGATACTGAAAACTGCATAGTATGATTTTTTATCACTACTTTTTTTTTTGTTTTTTTTTGGCAACCAATCTTTTAGATTATTACTGCTATTGTCGAGTTGTTAATAGTATTACAAGTTCTTTTTCCATTCCATTTTTGCCAACCAGTCCTTAGGTAGACTATTACTACCATTGTTAAGTGAGTATCGATATTACAAGTTTCTTGATATAGTGGTGGCCATCTTGTTAGAACTTTCCATGGAGTTTTTGTGGCATCTCAGAATTCATGGTCCGGGGTATTATTTTCCATTCACTTCACTTATGCACAATAAACCAAACTATAGTATATAAAACACCACAAATTTTACATAATATAGAGTCAAGTAACACAAGATTATGAATAAAAAATAAAATCCACTACATGACATCCCAATGTCCCGCCAAAAATTCCTACTATGTTTCTGCAAGGAAAACAACAAGTCTATAGTGACATCATTTTGTTAATGTCCGATATAAGTAATTCGGTGAAGCTATAAAGACCTTGCCAGGTCAATAGCGTAGTCAGTTCGAGAAAAAAAATGTCCGATATTCGATATATCGCAAAAAATACATCAATTTATAAGTAAACTTATAAATTCCTGGTTAGACATATCAAAGTAATTCGAAATATTGAAGCCAAATATCGATTTCTTTTTATATCGATACATATATCAGACACCCCTACCTGTATTTGTTTTATAGGTACTTTTTAAGTTTATAAAGATGAATAAATATATTTTTACGGAAGAATTGAAAGGGAATCTGAATTGGAACGAAGGCATAACATTATTATTTGTACAAAAGTTTCATTTCTATCGTGTGACATAACGATATGAATTATGCAACCTCACATTAACCAATTGCAGAATACTTTCCTACGCAGACGATACTGCATTAATTTTCTATGGAAATAACTGGGAAGAAACTAAGAACCATGCTGAGCAAGGTTTAGGGATTGTATCAGATTGGCTCAGGTGTAACATTCTCACGTTAAACACATCGAAAACCAAATATGTGACTTTCGCTATAAACTACGCCCAAATACCGCATGACCACGAAATTACCTTTAAGGCACACTGTTGCAGAAATACGAGTAACTCATTTAACCAAATTTGCCAGTGTGGAAATTTGGAACGTGTTAAGAATATTAAATATCTAGGTATAATACTTGATGAAACACTTACATGGACACACCAAATTAATGCACTATGTGGAAGAATTAGAAAATTGATGTATGTCTTTAAAATCCTACGACATATTTGTGACACTAAGTTAATATGGTCCATTTACTATGCTTTAGCCCAACCACTTTTAACCTATTGTATCACGGCCTGGGGGGGCGCACGTAAAACTCTAATGCTACGTTTAGAAAGATCACAAAGAGCATTATTAAAGGTGATCTCTTTCAAGCCTTATAGGTTCTCCACATCAGAATTGTATACTGAATGTCGCGTTCTGACGGTCAGACAACTCTTTATTAGAGGAATTATAATGCGGCAACATACAAAACCCTATGATTCCAATCCCAACACTAGTTTGAGAAAAAATAATGTTTATGATGTTCCGAACCATAACACAATTTTCTTAAGAAAATTTCAGTTTTATTTAGGTCCTTATTTATATAATCGAATTAATAGAGTTTTGGACTTAACAGGCAAGCCTAAATATAAGTTAAAAACAGCTCTTACACAGTGGCTTCTGACGTTAACGTACGATCAAACAGAAAATCTATTCATTATAATGAAATAATAACATAACGCTCATTACACTACATTAGAGTATATTACTACAATTACTCTACGAAAATAGAAAGTGGTAGTACCTGTGACACAGGCTAGGCCTAGTGCAGGTGCTACAAAACAAATAATAGTAATGGGGCTGACGACAAAATTGAAAATTATTTTGTTGTTAGTTTCTTTTGCACGAACACGGTATCAAGCATGTGTGTAGTTCCTAAGAATTGTTACTGTATTTTAAAAGATATGTTAACTTTAAGTTTATTCGTGTAATATTATCGATCTAATAATAAATTGTAATTGTAAAATAATAGTAAATAAAAAAAATAAATAATGTAAATGTTTATTATATTTTCACGATTTAATTTCTCAATGCCTTACTTCACCCGGAAAAAAGTGCTGTTTCCATGTGATAAGACGAATCTATTTTATCGCGATCAAAGCCGCGAGAAAAGTCTAGTATAAAATAAAAAATTACTAGGATATATGAGTGGAAGTTATCTCGTCCACAGTAGATCTAAAACAAACTACGTATGTAAGCCGCGGTACACACTAATGCAGTTGACTTTGTACTTCAAATTGCTCTAAATACAATCACGTCTAAAATGCAAATTATATTACGTAGATAGTCATGAATTGTAGATAAGGCATCTATATGAAAGGCTCACTTATACTAATACTAGCAATCGCTCGCTACTCAGCCTGCGATAAATTATAAAATTTAATAGGTAGTTGAAAATATATGAATGTTTAAAATAAGAAATAATTAATGGCATAAAGGTAATAATATCAACTCACAGATGACTATATAATTGGAGCTTTTAATGAGATTTTAGTTTAACAGCCTTTGCACCCGGCTTCGCTTGGTTTAGTGTAGCTTTGCTTTATCTTTCAGGATCTGTATTATTTTTCTAAAGTAATAGTATCGTATGTTCTTTTTTTCTTTATTTATTTACCTTGGTACTTGTGTATTAAATGCACCGCGCTCGCCGAACGCTGCCGCGGCCGGCTCGCGTTATCTTTTTTCACAGTATAACCTAATTTAAACAAAGCGAAATAAAAGAGCAAGCACTGCTGCACGCCATCAAATCTGAGATTGATAAAAATAAAAATTCGAGATAAAAATCCGATGTATAATAGTTAAGTAAAATAGTAACAATAGTACATTTGAAACGATTTTAATATGATTATTAAAATAAACGAAAGCAGAAAAAGGGTGCGAACCAAGAGTCCGCAGAAATAAAGAAGAAAAAAACCTTCCTATATGCATGTATGCATACCATGTTCATCCAGTGTCTATGTAGAAGTTACACTAAATTGTAATCTCAATAATTAACTACTATATTTACTATTGATATATCAATCAGATTATTTACGTTAAAGGAAAACCCGCAAGGAATTCATAATAATATAACATAATAAAAATTCAGTGTGCAACCACCGTTTTACATAAAATAACTTTGGAAGGCAAGGGTAAACATTTAAATCGACGTAGTGCGGAACCCGACATTAAATTCCGGAAGGTAAGTAGTTAGGGTCGTCCAGAGATGTACCTAAGTTACTGTAAGTGTGACCCCCTAATGGTACACACACATTTTATATTATACGAACATGGCAACATTTATGCAGTGCGTTTTATTTATCGTACATTACAATGCGTACATAAGCGTAACTGAAAAATGTTCATTGTATGGCATTTATGCAATTTTGATAAAATAACGGAAAAGTGAGACTAGAAATTGATGGCAAAGAAAATATCATTTTGTATATTGTGGTGTGTTGCTTTTCTTCATTAGTTTTTTAAAGTCTACCGCGTGTCGATGGCTGGATAAGATTATGTAAATCATATTTGTCATCCTCTACTACAAAATAATATATACAAATAAGTAACCAAAATGAATAAATTAACCAACAGTGTTCAAAATTAAAAATACTTAATTCAGTTTAGTTCTGAAAAGGCGTTTATGAACCTCAAGATTACTACGGGCTTGGAAAACAACCCAATCACCGAGAAGAATAGAAAAGAAACTCGATCTGGTTTATCTTTTCATTGTACATATTTCAACAAAAATAGTATCGTTCGTTTTTGACGTCACCATCGTTCACAAATTGATCCACCCTACATTAAAACCCCCCTTGATATAATGCTTGGACTTACTATCCGGCAAATCGGTAACGACCTTCGGGGCTTTGTTATAAAATCTAACACTGTTACTGGTTTTGCTGAGCCTGTAACATAGGATGACTAATTTGTCACTGTTTCTAGTATCTAAATTATGTCGGTCTACTACTAAATCCACCTTTACTAAGTTTTTGCCTACATACATTACATTATCAAGAATGCATTGGGAGGGTAAACTTACGATATCGAATTCCTGAAACTTGGCCTTTAACGATTTGCGAGGCCCCAAATTATAAATTACTCGAACTGTCCATATTTGTATTAGAAAAATAGTGTCTACCTCAGCTTCGCTCCCCTACAGTCATATACCATAAGACATATGGAAATAAACGAAGGTGATCGACCTATCAATGGCAATATCTGTTAGCTGGCGAATCGTACGAACTGCTAATGCACAGAACTTAATCTTCCTATCAATTATTTTATGTGAGGACCCCATTTTAATTTAGAATGAAACGTAATATTACTAACAGTATATTAATATTCTTTCGATTTTTTAAAAGTGCCTTAAAATATATAATTACAACCCTGGTAGTATCTGCAAATAGATTGGTGGTTGGGTAAATTTTACGACGTCCATTCAATTTGAGGTGACTTTCGGTCGGTAACGTTATAGTACCATTAAATAAAATAGGTTTATCTTAAATCAACGTTTTCTGTGATTTAGTATTCTTTTCTATTGTAATGATTTAAAATTCAAAAATTGTTCCAGTGATTATTCTATTATTATCTTAAGTAATTTTAATTTTGACTTTAAATTATTATCCTAACATCTATATTTTGTTAACCGAATTTTCTTTATCTTTGAGTTTTTATTAATTAAAAGAAAAAGAATTAAATACAGCGAATAATATCTATATATTACCATGCGAAGAAGAAGCGTTGTAGTTTCTTTGTAGTAGTTGAAATAATTGAAATCACGGAACGATCTCTAGTTTGAATAATTACATAGCCATTGAATTATAATTAAAAATAGCTCAGAACGATTTTTCTTTTTTTATAAGTAGGTAAATTGTTATATGTTTTGTTTATTACAATACAACTCAATTTAGCTAAATACAGGAATATTTTTAAAATAGCAGCTACCCAGATGCATTTTTTTATCCAAATTTAATATTGGGTTGTTACTGATTTATTTTATTGTCAACTTCACACTTTCAAATGTCTATGTCACTTTTGTCTAACATACCCCAAAAACATAAACTTAGGCCATAAAAAGTTAATATTGTTGTTCAGCCCCATTTAGGGTTCAGATAAATTTAAAATGCCTTCATTGCTTGAAGCCATATATTTGAAAGTCATAGAATTATGAAACTGCTTACACTTACAAACGCGCGGGTTTGTTACTCTATGTTGAAAGTTGATAGCAACTTTGGGCGGAACTGTCAAAGGGAAATAATAGATGCGGTGTCAAGATTGACAAATCTATCACTTTTTGAAACTTGTATTTGTTATTGATTTCTGCTCGTATATGTCATGTGTTCGAAATGTCTGTGTATACAACTTTTCTTATTATTTGGTAACAGATGAAATGTGAATATGCGTTGGAGTGAAGTTATAACATTGGAATTCGTAAAACTGTATTTGAAACACGAATGCTTATGGAATCCACTGCATCCTGGTTACAAACTAAAATATCAAAGGGAGGAAGCGTATTTCGATCTGAAATCCGAATTTAAATCCACAACAATGAAGTCCTTGAATGTGGCAGAGGTTAAAAACAAAATTAAGAATTTGCGGTCAACGTATGCTCAAGAGGTGCATAAAATTTTACAAAAATCGAGTCCGGACAGTATATACGAACCTTCTTTAATATGGTTTAATGAAATGGATCGTTGCTTAAAAAATGTACCTGGCCATCGCTACTCTACGTTTTATGTAAGCAAAACATTAGTAATTTTAAATATTTTATAGTATTGACTAGGAAATATTATCAATTAGTGGTAAAATTATTAATAGTAGAGGCATATCAACATTGTTATGTTAAACAACTATTTTATATTATTCATTGACTTCCAGTTAGTAAAAATCAACAGTACCTACAGGAACATGTTATGGCAGCTTTAATTTTTGAGAGTAGTATATCCTTATATTACCACTATATACTGATAAAGTAGTTACTTTTTTTTGTGTTTGAAATAATATGGATTGACAATATTGGTGATTGAACAAGTATCTACCTTCAGGAACCGGCGTTAATCCTTTACCTTCTTCAATATCTATCTGTATGAATATCTTTCTGCAATATCTAGTGTTCCATTCAGTCAGTGATGGCCTTCAAATTACATTAACTCAATTTTTAAAATTAAAATTCTTAAAATTTTATATGGTATTTTGTGTTTGTATTGTATTGTATTTATTGTATTGTTCATATATGTTGTAATCCAAATACAAATTGTGATAATTTACAAGATTGTTAATTAAATGAAACAAAATATATAAGTGACACCTTATTTTACCATTTAACTTAGTAAATACATGGTGTGTGATGGAATTAAATGTGCGATCGTATTAATAAAGTGTTTTCTTCTAGGCTCAAGAAACACCAGAAATTGGCTCTTCACATCAAATATGGGTTGACAATGAACTGGAATTAAATAATCCAGAAGAAGTAAATCCTGATCCGTTAACACAACAAACTGAAAATGAGTATGCCAATGTTAAGCAAGAAGATACTAAAATAAAGATTGAAAAGTACCAATCGCAGTTACAAAGCCAGTATAAAAAGAAGAGATTTAGACATAAAAGTCATATCAGAGAGTATTCAAAGGATCCAAGTTTAGAAGACATGAATAAAGAGGATGAATTCGACATTTATGGTAAATTTATAGCATCTCAGTTAAGAAAATTAGATTTACAGAAAGCATTGACAATTCAGCTTGAGATTCAGAATATTATCAGTGAAGCGAGACTGTCAGATTTACACAGTGACTAAATACCGAATGTTTTTACACTAAATGATTGTGTTTGAGATATTAAAGAACAGCGGAATGCTAATATACACAATATTGAAGCATATCTAATGCGGTGATCGCTTCAATAATGCCATGTTTTTCAGAAGGCTGAATAAGATTGTATTGAAATGCTTTTAAGAAAATCAAAAGTATGGCAGACAGCTATTACAATATAAAGTAATGTAGAATTTACAAACTGGGTAGTGAACTGTTGCTGGTCAATGGTTTGAATGAAGAGTCCTGTTGAAGCAGAAGAACTATACATTAAAGATTAGAAGGAGAGATGATTTGGATGATAAACTGAAAGTAATACCACCTGTAGTTATACAAAGCAGTTACTCTTATAGTGTCATAACCTGAGTGTGTATGTCTTTTTGGACTACTTATTCTTAATATACTTATTCAATAAAAAGGTGTGATTAGTATTTTTGTGGTATATATGATAATGTAAATAGATTTGGATCTGACGAAGAGTAAATAACTAAAGTTATGTAGATATAAATGTTATTATTTGTTCATAGAAACTGAAGTTAAATGATTTCAAGTAATATTTTATAATTATTTTTGTTACCTATTTTAGAATTTTTGTGAAATGTGAGTATATAGTGATTTTTTTATATCAAAATTAAATTAATAGTATGTACAAGATATATGTAAAACATGTTACAAAGTTATTTTAGCATCTTGACGTGTCTCTAATACTCAAAGAGGGCTTTTAACCTCTATCTAAATGTATGTCTAAATATAAATAAAATTTAAGCATCTATTCTTTGTCTGAGCTAATCCCAAAATTAGTTTTAGTCTTTTATTTACAGAATTTTATGTACATCCAACACTTTATGTTGATAAGTTGCTATTTGAAGATTATTTGAGACTATATTTATTATAAACCTGTCAACTTTTCATATCTATAGCATAAACACTCCATATTAAAAATGAATATATATAAAAGTGTGTTTTTTAGTTTTGATTGAAGGGTTGTTCAAAAACGCGCCGTTATAGAATTATGAAACCGCTTACATTTCGCAGGTTCGTTACTCTATGATCTTATGGATAATATAATTTTAAATATACATAAAATAGACACACACTTTCTAGCATTTATACGCAACTGATATCAAATAAAAATAATAAATTAACACATACATATTTTGTTTCAAAACCTTTCAATAATTGCACAAAGAGGTACGGAGGAGGTGTTGAAATGATTATAATTGCTTGAAACAAAGACACGAGGTAGGCTTTAAATACGTGTATCTTATAAAACAAAACGTCAATTTGTTGTCATTTTTACATACCTATAAAAAATGTTTTTGGCGGGATTTTGTCTGTCACGTAGTTATTTTATATTTCAGTCATAATCTTGTGTTACTTGACTTTATATTGTGTAAAATTGGTGGTGTTTTATGTAATATAGTTTGTTTATTGTGCATAAGTGAAGTGAATGGAGAATTCCACGGAGCATGAACTCTTAGATGCCACAAAAATTCCTTGGAAAGATCTAACAAGGGAACCACCATCTTGTTGGGACATTGCAATAATGGCACGACACGTTACCTGAATATCGATCTCCTAACTTGTCCTGATAATTTTAAACCTATTTTTGACTTTATTAACTCCACGCTTGGAGGTACTTGAACAAATTTATTTTATGATTACTTGAAAATTATAGAAGATTTGGCGTTTTTGCCTTTACGTTAACTTGGACATAGAGATTTTGCGCGTATGCCTTTACATTACCTTGGACATAGACGAAAACTGACTAAAAAACACATAAGTACTACCTATATTGACAACTTCAGAATTAAAAGATGATTTAAATAATGAACGAAATATTGTATAGAAGATTTGGCGATTAGGCCTTTAAAGAATACATAAGAACTACCTATATTGACAACTTCAGAATTGGCAGTATGGATTAATTCCTTTGCCTGTCCTATTGGATGAATATTATTACTACTACTATCAAATTCAATATTGTTGGGAGTTTTTGGCGGGATTTTGGTCTGTCATGTAGTGGATTTTATATTTTATTCATAATCTTGTGTTACTTGACTCTATATTGTGTAAAGTTGGTGGTGTTTTATGTTATATAATTTGTTTATTGTGTATAAGTGAAGTGAATGGAAAATAATACCACGGACCATGAATTCTGAGATGCCACAAAAACTCCATGGAAAGTTCTAACAAGAGAGCCATCGTCTTGTTGGAACATTGAATTAACTACATACAAAGAACATAGTACGCTACTATTAACAAATAAATTAAGATAAAAAAGATGGATAAAAGAATATATTATAGAAGATTTGGCGTTTCTGCCTTAACATTAATTTGGACATAGAAAAGATTTGGCGCGTATGCCTTTACATTAACTTGGACATAAAACTGACTAAAGAATACATAAGAACTAACTATATTGACAACTTCAGAAATAAAAGATGATTTTTTTAAATGTACGAAATATTATATAGAAGATTTGGCAATTAGGCCTTTAAAGAATACATAAGAACTACCTATATTGACAACTTCAGAATTGGCAGTATGGATTAATTCCTTCGCCTGTCCTATTGGACGAATATTATTACTACTACTACTCAATATTGTTGTTTTCTTACATCAAAGTATAATAATAACATAGATAACGTTCAGGATTTAGGAAACCTAGTGAGAAAATGAGGTGGAGCGAAAACCAAACATATCATTTCGTGAAACAATACATGAGACATGAAAATTTGTGGAATTCAAAGCACGAGCATTACAAAGTGTCTAATATACGAATGAAATCTTACAAAGAAATAATTTCGCAATTTCGTGACCTAACTGGTATAGATATGAATATAGCTGAATTAAAGATTAAAATAAAGAGTTTGCGGTCTACATATATGCAGGAACTTGGGAAGATAAAGCGTCGATCAGGCCCCGACCGCACTTACAGATCCAACTTGAGATGGTTCCCTGTTTGGCATAATTGTTTCGCTAATACCAATAGTAAGGAGCAGCACAACCATTCTTACAATTATGTAAGTCACCAAGCAGAAGTTTGTATATTTTTTTTGCAAATAAAATCTCTAATAACTTATTGGTAACTGTTGTTATAGAATTAGTTTTTCTATACATTATCATAACTTGTGGAATAAGTCTCTCTATTGTTTTTTATACTTTTCCTTACGTGGAGAAAAATCCTACATGGGTCACTCAGAGGCTCAGGGGAGTGTAAGTTGTGTCGACCACCCTACTATTTAAAATAGCAGGGCAGTGTCCCAAGGTGACCCTTATCAACTAAAAAACTACTCTGCACTCTGGGTGTGTCACAGGGTGTCAGCAGACTGCAACATCTCCAATATCTTGCAATCAATTTTTTTTTTATCTTTAGATTTTTCTTCTTTTCAGCAACAAGATGTAGGTAATCTATCAGAGATGTGGGTCTCACAGACAGATAACACCAGTGACAGTTCCCCTGTTGATCCCTTTGTTGATGATGAAGAATATAACATTATATTCAAAACCGAGCCAACTGATTCATTTACGAAACAAGAACACACGAATAGATCTAAAATCAGAAAAAGGAAGTTAAAACAACACAGTTCTAGTACAGAATCCTCGGACAAAAGTTTTTTAGGTTGTACCGATTCTCCTGAATCTAGGAAGGAGGATGAATTTGATATTTATGGTAAATATATAGCGACACAGTTGAGAGATATGGACTTGCAAGAAGCCCTAAGAATCCAACTAGAAATCCAGAGTATTGTAAGTGCGGCTAGAATAACAAATTTGATGGATAAAGAGAATAATGATTAGTAGCTATTTGGAGTTTTTTTTAATCCCTGTCAATTAATTTTACTTTACAGCTTGAGTAGGACTCTGACTTTGGGTTAAATTTTAACAAATCTACAGATCATTTGATGATCAATCTTTAATTAATACTGATGTCAATACAATTCTCCAGATGAAGTTTAAATGATTATACTAGAAAACAGAAGTTTTTTGCCTTAGTTTTTAACATTGAACCAATATTGCCCAATATTATATGATAATCTAGCCTAAGATGGTAACATGCTAAACCTGCAGAGGTATGATTGTCAATTGTCTTGTATAAATGTCGAATGTAGCATTGCGGGACTTTTAAATTCAGAATTTTTATATTGTTTTCAAAGCTATATGTCCATTCATTTTTGAATAGGAAGATTTGTTTTTAAACCTCTGTTTGTCCACTTATAGGTGGAAAATAACACCCTTTTTTGTCCATTGTTTTTTTCTTATCAGTTATGAATCCCAATCTTACCATCCCACAAGAAATTGTCAGTCAAGATGTCTTACAGCTAAGTTATAAGTTTAAAACTGTAACCATATTGAGAAAAGCTGCAGATAAATATTTGGGCTCCAATATGTTACCTGTGTCCTCTAGGTAGTTGTTGATTTTAGTACCTTCTTGTTATATTGTAACTTCGAACCAGAACTAAACAAAAATTAGTGAGAAAAGTTATTTTATTTATCTATTGTTTAAAAGAGATGTTGATATTTTTATTTAGTTAGCAAGATTAAAGCAATTACAATAAATGTGTAAAATTGAAACCTGATTTTTTCTTTATTACAAATAAAAATTCTTATCTATACTAATATTATAAAGAGGTAAAGTTTGTGACGTTGTAGGGTGTAATCTCAGGAAGGACTAAACCAATTTTGAAAATTCTTTTACCAATAGAAAGCCACTTTATTTGTGAATGTCATAGGCTATAATATCATGGGGAGTCGGAGAAAAAAATCTTTGAACGAAAATGTTTCTTACGAACGCTGCCTTAACGATGAGAGATATATGGTTGAGTTCTAGAAAAAAGTTGTAGCTTGATAATGCCTATTACCCCCCAACGAAGTGGGCACGGGTCAGCTATTGGGTATATACAAGAACTTTAAGTATAGTTGAGTTTAATAAAATTAATTAAATGCAACCCTATAGTATATATATATATAT
>MU158741.1:988188-1048241 GCA_015888305.1 Antheraea pernyi | reverse complement strand
ATATATAGATATATATATATATACATATATTTTCGAACTGACTATGCTATTGACCTAGCAAGGTCTTAACGTATAATATATGCATGGAGACTACTTCATACACAATGTTTATATTTCCATTATGTTGCTTAGATAGATATATCTCGATATTAACTCGATATAATAACTCGATATTACCTGAAAAAATCCTGACTTTGAAACATTCTTCATTGGTGCTCCGCTCCTCTTGATCTTAGCGTGATGATGTATAGCCTTCCTCGATAAATGAGCTATATAACACTGAAATATTTTTTTTAATTGGAACAGCAGTTTCTGATGTTACTCATCTGTTGTATCTTCTATTTTTTATAGTTTCTATTTAAGTACCTACGGACTTTAAATTAACTATGATAAATTTTACCGTTACTGTCTAGAATCTATGGGACAGTATCGGTAATAATACTCTAAGTCACCTATCTGTTAGTGAAAGTCGTATCAAAATCGGTTCAGCCGGCTGCGGCAGCGGTTACGTTAATACTTAAATACCCCTTTTTTGTATATGTCGTATATACATATTACATATATATATACACATACATAAATGTGAAATTACTGGACCGATCATAATGTAATTTTACATACAAATAGGGATTTAGAAAAGAACATATGGTACCTTTAATCCTCAACAAACTTAACTGTTCCCAACGGATTGGTCAAGTCTAGACTAACAAGGGTGTGTGGTTGTGTTTGAGTGCGTGCGTGTGTGTAATATATGATCCTGTATATACACATATACAGAAGGCATATATATGCACACGGAAGAAAGAGAAGAATGGAAGTGCTAAGTATGCTCTCTATTCTTTATTCCGTGGGATGTGCATGTATGTGCATCCGTTTTAGAAGAATTTTTATTATGTTTTGTTCACTGAAGTGTTGGTAAAAGCTATTCCGTTTTGTCAGAGGTTTTTTCTTTATCCATCTTATTATTGTCTGTTAATGTCTACGTCCGGTACCGTGACACACCCGAGAGGCGAGACTACAACGCCACCCGGGGAACCACTGGGAACTGGGAACGATTGACCTGCGATACCGCGCTATTGACTTTATCGGGGTGTTACTAATGACCTCGAACGCTATTGGTGGAAGTTATCGGCTGTTCATTATTCATTCCGGTGTGAGACTACATTGGTGGGAGTTCGGCATATAAAGGGCAAGATGTCGCTGATCTGGACGCACTCCTATGTGGAAGTTATTGTAGGGCTCTGGCCAAATGAATAGTGACAGTATCTACTGAGTGTTTATTGGCAATCCTGACTGCATCGACCCTATACGTGATTAGTGTAACATGTCTCTTTACATTGATGATTAGTCATTCCGTAGCTTAAAATTGAAAATGTATCCTAATAAATGTAAGTAAAAAGTAGGACAATACTAAGAAGGAATATTTGAGATAGTTCGTTATTCGCAAAACATCTGTATTGAAATATCGAAACGTTTTTGAAACTTCCAAAAAAGACAAATTCGGCTTGAATAGTGGAAAAACGACCGCAACGAACTATTGTGTCGGTTTGTTCAAATATTCATGGAAGGTTTTTATTTCGTATCATTGTTAATAGATTTAAATATAATGTCTGTTTGTAATACCAAATTATAGCTCTCTAGTAAATGGATATGAAATATACGGTACTTATATAAAAAAAAGTTGTGTGTAGCTCACACACGGTAGAAGTGGAATTTAGTATTCTTATTTTTAAGAGAATGAGATGAATAAGTACACTGTGATAAACATTAGTTTTCGGCATTATTTTTATATTATTTAAATATATATTAACAATGTTAATAATACACAACATAGGATATTTTTTTAAAGTGCCAATGGCGTGTCACTACGCTCTAAATGAAAATAATGTGCTATAGATTTCAAAGTTTCTCTCGGCCTGTCTCTATTATATTATCCGCTCACATTCGGAAGAGTCAAAATAAGTCTAAAGATGCTCCATGAAGGAGTAAAACTCGTGTAATTATTTGTGTTCTTCTTCTTCTTACCCTTATCCCACATAAGTAGGGTCGGTACAACATGTTTCTCATGTTGTGGTATATGATTTGGCTTAATTTTACGATCGGCCGCCTGCCTGACATCAACCCTCCTTGGGATTATTTTGTTGTACCACTGTATTTATGATTATTATTATATAGTTACGAAGTCTGATGGGCTCTTTTAGCCTTACAATTGTTTGTTCCGGTTAAAAATGAAGTTCTTGAAGATTATGGTTTGCTTGTTATATTGCCATTTTTATGTAACGGAAAACTATCCAACTTTAGACTGCATTTTCTGTTTTTTTTTTAAGGTTCGTGGTTTCAGAGTTTTCTCACTAATAGTAATACAATATTAGATATAATAAACCATTATAAAAATATAAAATAGGAAAACTAAATGCAAATAAAATGACATGTCAGTGTAATTATTTGTGTTCGTTACATGTTAATCTACAACAAACCAACAATAAAAAAAAAATTGAAACATCTATAGGCAAACCTGATTATTGGAATGTCGAGACGTGGCGACACGATGCTATGCGTTAGCGACTGTGCGCAATCTCTCTTGCCGCACTGAGCTCGTACATCTATAGTGTATAGTGTTGTTTACTACGTTACACATGTGTTTCACATCTACCAGGCGTCCGGTGACGGCTCAATTTTTATTTTACACTTACATACCAACAGTGTCAGCCGATGTTAGTTTCAAGCATTAACCAAGGACGCGTTTTTAATTCAATTTATTGTTTTAGTCACTCATATTTAGCTCTTTCTATTACTAGTTTCAGATGTAACTTTTTCAGGTACACCTCACTCAAATAAACGGTTTTGTGGCAGTGAGAGGTGGTAGCGATCAATCAATTCCAGGCGCAAGTGCAAAATGACGTCCACTATATTATTTGATTTTCATAGACGAAAAGTTCAGTAGAAATCATGTGAAGGAAGTCAATAGCCTTTACCTATACATTATTATAGCTAATGTCTAACATGATACGTAATGCAATTGCAAAATATGAATTGCATTCGAAGTATGCTAAGTGATTGAATACATGAAATACATTATCATTTTATGGTCGAATCGAAAATATGTCGAGGGAACTATTCTATTTCACGCACGATGTGGTATGAGTTAAATTTTAAAACGTTAAAACTTTTTGGGGTTTTTGATAAATATTCATGTTTTACATACAGCTCGGTGCCGGTGGAGCGCACAGATGTTCACTTGTTCAGAATTTGTTTTTTTTTCAAATTCTGAGAGGTAATGTGCGTAGGTACCGTAACAAAAAGGTACATTTGTTTTTATAAATAAAAGTATTATAATACATAAATATTTTTGTACAGTTTTTAGCAGGAATTAGATTTGATGAATGAGTATATAATTTATTATATAGAAAAAGCAATGAAATGGTGATTTCATGTTCCAGGCACACTAAGACCAAAAACAGTATTTTAGGTAATAGTGTTAGGTTTTATAACAAAGTCGCAAAGCACGTTACCGATTTTCCGGATAGCGAGTTTAAGCACCATGTCACGGGTGGATCAATATGTGAACGATTGTGATGTTTGGAAATGAGGCCCCTCTGTGTGCATCCACTAACACCTAAAAATAATGTATCTATGTGTTCCCAAAATATATAACATGAAGGGATAAACCAGATCGAGTTTCTTGCAGGTTCTTCTCACGTTTTGACGTTTATAAGCGTCTTCTCAGGGCCTAAATTGAATAAAGTATTTTTTGATTTTGATTTATTTATTTTTAGCTATAAATCTTCTAGGAGATTATTACTGCTATTATCAAGTAGGTAATGATATTACAAGTTTCTTGCGATCATCTCAATGTTCTAACAAGATGGTCCACTTGATAGAATTTTCGAGGGAGTTTTTGTGGCAAGTCAGAATCCATGCTCCCTGGCATTATTTCCCATTCATTTTACTTGTGCATAATAACCAAACTACATAAAACAACATCAGTACGAGTTATATAATACAAGTTTAATAATAAAATATAAAACTTCATTGGGCGCTAATAGGCACTATCAATCTACAACTTATCTCTAGAACACAATCATATGTTCTATGTATCTCATCGTTAACGCAGCGTTCGTAAGTAATGATTTCGTTCGACCATTTTTTCTCAGACTCCTCAGATATTACCCCCTATAACCTCACAAGCTTTACCTGTTTATAATATTAGTATAGATAATATAATTAGTTAATAGCTTCTGTCCGCGACTTCGTACGCGTGGAATAGTTATTTTGGGCTAAGGCGCAGCGGAAGTTCTCAAAAGGAAAAAATACCCCGATTTTAAAACATTTTTCATTGTTGCTCCGCTCCTATTGGTCTTAGCGTACCGATATGTAGCCTATGACACTCACAAATAACGTGGCTTTCTCGTCGGTTTGTCGGTTTAGTAGTTCCTGATATTATCCCATACGACGTCACAAAAACTCACAAACTTTACCTCTTTAACAATCAGCGGTATCGTCATCATCACATCAGCTTGCAAGAGACCCACTGCACGCCCATAGCTTCTTTGCGAAGGATAATCGCGAGCATAATCACCACGCCAACCAGCGACGTACCAGTAATTTAAAAGTTCGAGAAATCTACAGGTCTGTTTTTCCACAAACGGTGGTACTACAAGAACATTTCTCAAGTTCACGTTTCCTCACGATGTCTTCTTTCACCGTCAGCCGATAGCGTTACCATTTTAAATTAGTAGATGTACGCGAATATAGTAAAAATCGTTAGTACATGAAGGGCTTCGAACCTACAAATATCGAATCGCATTGTGAAGTCAAGTTATTATAATACTTTATCCACACTTAAAAAACAAGACAGCACTTAAGTACAAATATACAGTTAAGTAACTAGATAAAGTAAAGGCATAAAGCATAAAGTTTTTTTTTAATTGCAGCACGGCTACACTATGCCTGATGGTACACACAGTACAGTCCAAAAATAATGGCGACCACCGAATGACACACTATTTAATGCCGGTCGCCGCTGTCATGTCGGCCTGCGAAAAGCTGGATATGCACAGGCTGATCCCGAAACGCGACCCGCAGAATTGAATCTCTATGACGGGCTTTATCGCCATATTTTGGTGGTTGCGACCCAGTTAGGGTGTAATACCCTGCCACCCCGCTTTCGCCATTGCCTCGTTCGTTATTAAGCAGAGTGCACCACGTGCAGGTGAGGTTGGCTTGGGTGTCTCAAGTCTTATGATGTTATTCGACACCCCTAACATATAAATGAATAATAACCGTAATAAGTATACACAAAACAGTGACATAAATACGCATTGTAAAATTATGATCTCTCATCTCCTATTTGTTGTAGAAATATCGGTACTTATGATCTAAAGTTGGTTGTAGTGCACAAGTCACTGATTATATCATCATTTTAGTAGTCTGGTGAAGCTGTTAGGACATTGCAAGGTCAATAGCGTAGCCAGTTCGAAAAAAAAAATGATTATTTTATTTTATTTTTTTCGAACTGACTACGCTATTGACCTAGCAAGGTCTTAATAGCTTCACCGGACTATCTTTTATTCTAAACTAACAAACATGATTATCATTTATTAAATAGTATAAAACAAAATCGCGTTTCTTGTTTGTCTGTGTGTTCTTACTTTTTTTAGACTGTGTTTTCTTTGTCATATAGAAAACACGGAAGATATATTTGTCATACGTACATATTATAAATCGATATATTTTGAAGAAATCTTAATTATGTTTTCGGACTTTTAGACTGCTAATGGTAAATGTTTTATGGCAAAATATAAACTGAACAAATACATTATTAATGATGAAACTTAAAAAAAGGTAACTATGATTTTCGATCAATAGATGACCATTAATAATAAATAGATAAATGGGTACACTTATTGGACGCAAAAAATAGTACGGACTGTCAATTAAAAAAAATGTATATATGCAATTTTATTATAAAACACAAGCACACAATACTTCTAAAATCTAAGAGAACATTGAATTAAATTAGTGCTTTTACCTTAGTTCGAATAAGGATAAAAATACTGGCAAAAGTTTTCCCGAGACACCGAATGAATAAAAAAACTAGTTGCCTTTAAAACGCTCTTTTCGTTCCTTTTCCGTAGCTCGTTTGTGCTGGAGCAATATCCGTTGTGCAGCAATTAGATTCTTTACTAGGAATCCTGGTATTGTGAAGTTCACTGGACAGGATATTTGTTTTAAGTCCAAACAGTGGGTTTATAATGCGAATATGAGATGAAATTGGCAGTGCCTTTGTTTGAAATCGTCGAATGATATTATATTTTCACCGTCAAAATAAAATGAGAGTAGATAGATAAGGTAATAAAGGTATAAGCGTTTTGAGATTTATATGAAACTAGCTGATTCCCGCAACTTTGTCTGCGTCGTTTATTATCTCAATTATTTTATTTTATCTCAAAGGAATTAGGCAGTGTTTTCGACAATTCCCAGTCTTCCCAGTCCGTTAGTGGTATCCGCCGCAAAATACGAACCCGTACCAAACGCTGCGCGTTGTAAAAGACGTCCGCGACATATTTTTACCGAGAAATAAAAAAAATACTCTGAGAAATAATTATATACATTTTTATATTATATTTATAGGTCTATAAATCAATCAAACGTATGATGAGCTGCAAAATATCAATATTACATGTACACAGGCCCCCGTACTACGCGTCGCTACTCTGACGTACGCCGCGCAAACGCATACGGTCGGTCACGCTTACTAGCGTGTCATGACGCGAAATTATAAATTTCTCTACTGTCAGAAAAACACCGCTTAATGCGGCTAAAAAGTTTTCACTTCAAAAATGGTTATCTAGAACATAGGCTTATTGTAGGTAATTTCGTAGTACATTTTATTGATGTATCCCATAACCTAGATGCTAATGCGAGCGCACAACTTTGAGGTTTAGATTTCTACGAGTTCATTAAAATGAGCTCCCATTTCTATTATATTTTAATCGTTTCGCGAAGGCTCAGCGTTATAATTTAAGAGCAGTTGACTGCCCCGCTTATGCTTTCCATCCTTGATTTCAGAATAAAAGATGCTCTGTGCTAGTCGCAGTAGTCGTAGGTGAGACCAACAAATCTTTAAAAGCAGGTTTTAACTTCTTAACCTTTTATTAGCTTTTTAAAATAAATGTTCTATTTACCATTTAAGAAAATTATATGGTCACTTTAATAACAAATATCTCGCTGGCTTGGCTAGAAATTTCAAATTCAAATTTATTTCAAATGTACGATCCTGTATCTGTCTTTCGTATGTAGTGATTCATTTGTTTTTCCTTTGACATCATTCTTTTCACAAAATTGAATATCAAAAATATCGAGTTATTTACGAATGCGACGTTGTTGTATTGGAATAATGTTTTCGTTCTGGAAATTTTATGGAATAATTTAGGGTAATCGATAATGAAGAATTAAATTCCATCGCTAACCATGTTAGAGTTACAAAATTACGAACATCTATTGGACTTTCATTCCATATGACACAAATAATAACTGGACATGGGTATTGTAAGCAATATCTTAATCGCTTTAAGATTATTAACGACAACACCTGCTCCTGCAATAACACATCTGTGCACAACTTTGAACACTTGCTTCAAGATTGTCCCAGGTTTAGCACGAAGAGACTGGAGCACATATTGCTTTGTGATAATCCTCGTACATGATCATTCCATATTTTGAGCTTGATGGAGAAGGAGCCTGCAATCAAATCGTTCGATAATTTTGCTAAGCATGTGATCGCTATCTTAAGACATTTAACAGATCTTGAAATTACCACGACTCTCCGACTGGTATCTATATCACGACTAACAAATATTGGTGATTTTAATATTATGCTCATGCAACACGTCGAGGGAGTCAATAGTGAATTGTATCAAATTGCGATCACTCGTCTCTCCCTTTATATTGCCAATTTCAATTGACCTCTATGCTGTAAGGTAGTATATATAAATGCCTCTTCATCTAATAAAAGTCAGTTGCCACTTGAATCTTGTAGTATTCATTCGTCTCTCTATGCCAACCGTGTAGTGCTAAACAAACAAGTTTTAAAAAACCATGTTAGAGTTTTTGGCAGGCTTTGATATGGTCGTTAAAACAATTTTAATTCACTTGAACCAAATTGCAAAAGTGAAAACCCTCCAGAAATGCGTACCATATTAATAGACGGAAGGCTAATTAACAGACACGGATTGATTGCTGAGCTACTTTAATCAATCGTCAAATAGAATATAGATCAAATCGTATCAAAATCTGTTAAGTAGTTTTTTTAGTTTTAATTTTGGCAATCAATCTTCTATTACTGCCATTGTCGAGTAGGTAATAATATTATATGTGTTTTGTGATAATTTCAATGTTTTAACAAGATGGTTGCTCATTCATTAGAATTTTCCATCGAGTTTTTGTGATATCTCAGAATTCATAATCCGTGGTATTATTTCCTATCCACTTGTGCGTAAGAACTGAACTATATTACGTAAAACACCACCAATATTACAGTATATAGAGCCAAATATCACAAGATTATGAATAAAGTATAGAATACACTACATGACAGTCTAAGATCCTGTCAAAAACTCCTGGACCCTATCGTTACGTAGTTAAACAAAGGATCACATAGAAAGAAAGAAGAAAGAAAGAAAGAAAATATGTTTATTGCAGCAAACACATGGATAACACTATAGTAGAAAAATGGAGTTAGAAAGATGTATATAATATAGAAAAGGAATAAAGAATGTACGTTAAAACATATTAAAATTATACCACGGTTTAACTGCAAAGGCGCACAATTGAGCATGAGCTGGCTGCCACCTTTACAAATGACTCCAGCGCTGATCTTCCATTGTGGCCAAGTGCTTTATTTATCTAATAATATTAACACTATGATAATAACTCTATAATTGTGAAGTTTATTATGTAGGTATATGTATGCAGAATGGAAGATGAATGTAAGAAACAAAGTATTAAATAGGTGAGATATATAAATTAATGGATAATTTATATATAATAATGGAATTATATCACCGAGAGGTCCAAATTATAATTTTCGAAACACGCCTGGGAGACGAGTAAAAACATTCTTAATTTATTTTTGAATGTAATTAAACTAGTTCTTATTGGCGGTGGTATATTGTTCCAGCACTTACTAGCGTTGTATCGAAAACTACCTATAAAGGATGCTGTAGAGTGACGTGTAGTTAATATCTGTGTAGATAATATTCTACGCTCAGAGACTCTATGATTTCTTACCCAACTGATTTTATCATAGAGGTACTGCGGTCTTTCAAACCTAATTACCCCAAACAATAGACATGCGAGATGTAATTTACGTAACTTACATAGAGAGATGCGAAAACCGATTCGTTTTATAAAATTTATTGATTTCCAATTTTATATATGTAGATAAAATCTATAAACCAAAAGAAATCTAGCTAAAGAACCCGTCGTCCGGGCCACGAGACGTCTGTAACACGAGTACAGGACCTCGGAGCTCATCTGCATTTAAATTATGGATTTAAATAATACCGACGGTAAAGCGCTGGAACGGATAAAGATACGGATATAAAATACGATGGAAGCCGAGAAAATCCGCTTTATTAGATGGTTAGCGGAATTCTTCAGAAATATAACCGTAACGTTTTTCATTATTTATAAACCTCGGTAATATGAATGCACTTTACCTGATAATAAGTCATTATCATCTTCTTACCCTCATCTCACCGAAGTAAGGTCGGCGAAACATGTTTTCCACTTCCACTCTCCCTTGTCAGATGTCATCTCAGTAGTCACACAGTTTATACACAATCCATCCATACCTCTTTCGGCCTTCCTTTACTCCTACTTCTGTCTACCTTCATACTCAAAACTTTTTTAGTTACATGGTTATCATCACTCCTCATGACATGCCCATACAATGCTAACCTATTACCCCTCAATTTCTCTGTCACTAATGCTATTTTGAAATTTTCCCTCATATACTCATTATTAATTTTATACATTCTAGTGACACCTCACATCCACCTTAACATTCTCATCTACCTGGTCATAAGTACAACTATTATTATTATAAAGATTATTCAGGCTTAAGGAATCCTGTAACTAAGGAAAAACAAATAAAATGTAGTGGGCGCGGATAACCCGTGACGATAAAGGCACAGGCGTGTTCGCTGAAAATGATGGTGTAAAGTGATTCAGGACTCTGGCTAATGTGATAGCTTTCGAATTGTACGTCACCATTTTTTTTAGAAAAGTATAGTGGCCAATACTTAAAATATAGATATATCACAGACTTCTTTGTAGATTTATAAAAGAGGAATACCCCACCATGCATTGTTTTGTTATGTCTCAAAGGGATTATTAGGCAGGGTTTTCAATGAAAACTCTCAGACAGTTCGACTTTTTCTGACATTTTCAACAATTACAGTTATATTTCAACCAGTCCACAAAACCTGAACAAATTATACACCTAAACCTTCCTCATGAATCACTTTATCTACTGGTGAAAACCGCATGAAAATCCGTTCAGTAGTTTTTGAGTTTATCGCGAACAGACAGACAGACGCGGTAGAGGACTGTATTTTATACTATATAATGATATGTAGGAGATTCGGGCTCACTACTATAAGAATCTAGACTGACACGGACAGCGTAATCATAAAATACTCGGAGTGCGTAAAATAGACTGTTGTATCCATAACACCATATTATAGTTCATTTGTTTGAACGACGTTCGTTTATAATATATACAAAGTTTACAGCCAGTCTGCCAAAGAGGACGACATATTCGGTAGCTACAAATATTTGGTTTATTATGATGTCAGATGGTTTGATTTTGATTGATCAAATAAGAAACAAATACTGTTCTTCAGATATTCGTGACATTAGGAAGGTAAATTCGGTAAAGAGCTAATAGCAAACAAGTTTTAATTGCTTCTGATACCGACGATGTCTGTACACGAGCTTATTTATTTCTTATTTTATTCACGAAGAAACTTTAAATCTAGATGTGCGTATTTGTTACTATTAATGCAGATTAAAAAAAGTTTTATTGAAAAAAAAAGACACTAAATTATATCGTTTTTGAATGAATATGAATAAAATAGATTTTTTGTGTGGCGACTCAAAGAGTAACTTTTTTTTATATCATAGGAGGCAAACGGACAGCTGGGTCACCTGATGTTAAGTGATGACCACCGTCAATAGACACTTGCAACACTAGGGGAGTCGCAAGTGCGTTGCCAACCCGTCTTGGGGAAGAGGGAAGGGGAGGGGAGGTTGGACCTTCGGCGCTCTCACTGACCGAACAAAACGCAACAATGCAAGCACTGTAACTTCACGTCGATTTTCTGTGAGAGGGTGGTACTACCCCGGTGGAACCGAAATGCCGAAAATTTCATGCCGAAAATAATATTTTTTCAAATTTTTATTCAGATTAATTAGATATTAAGACAAAGATATGAATATATGTCAAAGATGTGTTAAGACCTTGCTTGGTCAATAGCGTTGTCAGTTCGAAAAAAAAAAAAAACCGTTATATAACTGACATCTTTGACATATATTCATATCTTTGTCTTAATATCTAATTAATCTGAATAAAAATTTGAAAAAATATTATTTTCGGCATGAAATTTTCGGCATTTCGGTTCCACCGGGGTAGTACCACCCTCTCACAGAAAATCGACGTGAAGTTACAGTGCTTGCATTGTTGCGTTTTGTTCGGTCAGTGAGAGCGCCGAAGGTCCAACCTCCCCTCCCCTTCCCTCTTCCCCAAGACGGGTTGGCAACGCACTTGCGACTCCCCTAGTGTTGCAAGTGTCTATTGACGGTGGTCATCACTTAACATCAGGTGACCCAGCTGTCCGTTTGCCTCCTATGATATAAAAAAAAGTTACTCTTTGAGTCGCCACACAAAAAATCTATTTTATTCATATTCATTCAAAAACGATATAATTTAGTGTCTTTTTTTTTCAATAAAACTTTTTTTAATCTGCATTAATAGTAACAAATACGCACATCTAGATTTAAAGTTTCTTCGTGAATAAAATAAGAAATAAATAAGCTCGTGTACAGACATCGTCGGTATCAGAAGCAATTAAAACTTGTTTGCTATTAGCTCTTTACCGAATTTACCTTCCTAATGTCACGAATATCTGAAGAACAGTATTTGTTTCTTATTTGATCAATCAAAATCAAACCATCTGACATCATAATAAACCAAATATTTGTAGCTACCGAATATGTCGTCCTCTTTGGCAGACTGGCTGTAAACTTTGTATATATTATAAACGAACGTCGTTCAAACAAATGAACTATAATATGGTGTTATGGATACAACAGTCTATTTTACGCACTCCGAGTATTTTATGATTACGCTGTCCGTGTCAGTCTAGATTCTTATAGTAGTGAGCCCGAATCTCCTACATATCATTATATAGTATAAAATACAGTCCTCTACCGCGTCTGTCTGTCTGTTCGCGATAAACTCAAAAACTACTGAACGGATTTTCATGCGGTTTTCACCAGTAGATAAAGTGATTCATGAGGAAGGTTTAGGTGTATAATTTGTTCAGGTTTTGTGGACTGGTTGAAATATAACTGTAATTGTTGAAAATGTCAGAAAAAGTCGAACTGTCTGAGAGTTTTCATTGAAAACCCTGCCTAATAATCCCTTTGAGACATAACAAAACAATGCATGGTGGGGTATTCCTCTTTTATAAATCTACAAAGAAGTCTGTGATATATCTATATTTTAAGTATTGGCCACTATACTTTTCTAAAAAAAATGGTGACGTACAATTCGAAAGCTATCACATTAGCCAGAGTCCTGAATCACTTTACACCATCATTTTCAGCGAACACGCCTGTGCCTTTATCGTCACGGGTTATCCGCGCCCACTACATTTTATTTGTTTTTCCTTAGTTACAGGATTCCTTAAGCCTGAATAATCTTTATAATAATAATAGTTGTACTTATGACCAGGTAGATGAGAATGTTAAGGTGGATGTGAGGTGTCACTAGAATGTATAAAATTAATAATGAGTATATGAGGGAAAATTTCAAAATAGCATTAGTGACAGAGAAATTGAGGGGTAATAGGTTAGCATTGTATGGGCATGTCATGAGGAGTGATGATAACCATGTAACTAAAAAAGTTTTGAGTATGAAGGTAGACAGAAGTAGGAGTAAAGGAAGGCCGAAAGAGGTATGGATGGATTGTGTATAAACTGTGTGACTACTGAGATGACATCTGACAAGGGAGAGTGGAAGTGGAAAACATGTTTCGCCGACCTTACTTCGGTGAGATGAGGGTAAGAAGATGATAATGACTTATTATCAGGTAAAGTGCATTCATATTACCGAGGTTTATAAATAATGAAAAACGTTACGGTTATATTTCTGAAGAATTCCGCTAACCATCTAATAAAGCGGATTTTCTCGGCTTCCATCGTATTTTATATCCGTATCTTTATCCGTTCCAGCGCTTTACCGTCGGTATTATTTAAATCCATAATTTAAATGCAGATGAGCTCCGAGGTCCTGTACTCGTGTTACAGACGTCTCGTGGCCCGGACGACGGGTTCTTTAGCTAGATTTCTTTTGGTTTATAGATTTTATCTACATATATAAAATTGGAAATCAATAAATTTTATAAAACGAATCGGTTTTCGCATCTCTCTATGTAAGTTACGTAAATTACATCTCGCATGTCTATTGTTTGGGGTAATTAGGTTTGAAAGACCGCAGTACCTCTATGATAAAATCAGTTGGGTAAGAAATCATAGAGTCTCTGAGCGTAGAATATTATCTACACAGATATTAACTACACGTCACTCTACAGCATCCTTTATAGGTAGTTTTCGATACAACGCTAGTAAGTGCTGGAACAATATACCACCGCCAATAAGAACTAGTTTAATTACATTCAAAAATAAATTAAGAATGTTTTTACTCGTCTCCCAGGCGTGTTTCGAAAATTATAATTTGGACCTCTCGGTGATATAATTCCATTATTATATATAAATTATCCATTAATTTATATATCTCACCTATTTAATACTTTGTTTCTTACATTCATCTTCCATTCTGCATACATATACCTACATAATAAACTTCACAATTATAGAGTTATTATCATAGTGTTAATATTATTAGATAAATAAAGCACTTGGCCACAATGGAAGATCAGCGCTGGAGTCATTTGTAAAGGTGGCAGCCAGCTCATGCTCAATTGTGCGCCTTTGCAGTTAAACCGTGGTATAATTTTAATATGTTTTAACGTACATTCTTTATTCCTTTTCTATATTATATACATCTTTCTAACTCCATTTTTCTACTATAGTGTTATCCATGTGTTTGCTGCAATAAACATATTTTCTTTCTTTCTTTCTTCTTTCTTTCTATGTGATCCTTTGTTTAACTACGTAACGATAGGGTCCAGGAGTTTTTGACAGGATCTTAGACTGTCATGTAGTGTATTCTATACTTTATTCATAATCTTGTGATATTTGGCTCTATATACTGTAATATTGGTGGTGTTTTACGTAATATAGTTCAGTTCTTACGCACAAGTGGATAGGAAATAATACCACGGATTATGAATTCTGAGATATCACAAAAACTCGATGGAAAATTCTAATGAATGAGCAACCATCTTGTTAAAACATTGAAATTATCACAAAACACATTAATTAAATAAATAATTGAAAAGTAAATAAATATATAAAGAAATGACTGAAGGATTAAAGAAATACGTAAATAAATAGATAAATAACTAAGTAAACAATTAAGTATACCAAGAAATAAATAGAGCAATAAATAAATACAAAGGAAAGGTCTCACTCAATTTCAGTAAAAAGAACGCAGGTGTGGTGCGCAGCTGTGAAGCACAGGTGCGAAGTGCAGGTGTGCAAATGACGAAAACCGAGCACGCCCGAAGTAGTAACGAACGTCACTAACTCGCGAGTATCGAGATCGAGCGTAGAGCGTGCAGCAGAAGGGACGACCGCTCACGTCAACGGTCCGATCGGAACTCGTTTATATAACGGTATTTATCTCGTTAAAGTACCTAACAACCTTGATTTTATTGCTGGGCACATATAAACATGATAAGTAGGTATTACTACAGAATACATGCAAATCTTGCAGAGAGAAAACGTATAGTCGGTTAGTCAGGTAGTAACACTCTGTAGGCACTGTGACTATTTATCCGGGCAGAGCTTCGCCCTACAATAACTTCAACGTAGGAGTAAACCACGATCCTTTTTTTCTCGAACTGACTATGCTATTGACCTGGCAAGGTCTTTACAGTTTCACCGGACTACGAACCACTTTTTTATTTTTTCGAACTGACTACTCTATTGACCAAGCAAGGTCTTAACAGCTTCACCGAACTACTCTACGAACTCTCTAATAGGGTAGCGCTAGTGCTAATGTTCCGTTCGCGTCACGGATATGTTTTAGCGGTACCGGAAGTAGATGAAAGTCCGTTTAAATCATTGGAATACCTTTTTAGTTAATAAAAAGATTGTAAAGGTCATATTAAATCATTAAAATTAATTACAAAAATAGTAATAATTACAATAGTGTATTCATCTCATTCTCTTAAAAAATAATCAGAATACTAAGTTTCACTTATACAGCGTGTGACATTTACTTTAAAAATTGGTTGACTGTAAAGTCGGTTTACGAACAATAATTTAACGTGATAACGGCATAAGAAAACATTGATGAAAAATTTCATACTTTTATGAATTGAATTGAATTATTATCACCGAATTATCATTATTTTTAATAATCAAAGAACAAACATATGAGATTATATCACTAATCAAATTCTTAAAATGTAATAATTAATTACCTTTTTTGCCGCAATTGTTCGTTAAAATAAACAATGGAAACCATATTAACTCTTCACTTCATTTTATAAACAGTTGACAAAACAGCTTACGTGTAGGTTCTATGCTGCCGCTGTTTCTCTTCTACTCGGACAGATCGGCCGGTGGAGTGGAAGGGAGATAGATGCGTCACAAGCGGAATGCTTTTGCCGATCGTGTATCTATATCGCTTGTTCCGCGCTCTTGCTTGCACGCTCGGCTGAGGCGGAATGTGACAATGAGTCATGCTTTTTCGTGCATGCAACCGGCGTTCATCGAATTACAAGTTGCTATCACGTCAAAAATTTGTAAACAATAAACTTATTTATTATTCTCTTGACAACACTACGCTCAGTTCATCCAGTACTAATGTAGTTTATTTTTATATCTTTACCAATTTTCGTCCACTCGCTTTGCAATCCCAGTTAACAGATGGCGCGCTCGTAAATAAGATGGCGGACACATTCAATTTTATCGTGGGCCTATTCGGCCACTTGTCTTACGGAATGGGCCGCCGCCGAGTCGCTGAAATACAACCTTATATCTCGGTCTCTCGGTCGCCGCTTGATATATTAAAATACCTTGTCATTCAACATATATGTTGTTGTTTTATTATTTCTAATTAAAATATGTAAACTAGTAACTCACAAAATTAACAGTATATCAAATAGAGACCATGTTGTGTAAAGACAAATTTTTACATGATTATTGGAGTGAAAATTATTGGCGCCTTGAGCGGTATTTTTTTGGGCAGGAGGTAAAATTTATAATTTAGCGTTATGATATGTTAGTAAACGTGACTGACCATAGTGCGTTTGCGCGGCTTGCGTCAGACTAGGCACGCATAGTATAAGAGCCTGTGTAGATCTAATTGATATTTTGTATTGAGATATGCAGTCCATTATATGTTTGATGAATTAATGAACTGTACTAAAACAGTATATAATTATTATTTGGAGTGGCAATAGATGTGAAAGAGAGACTAATGATAATAATTTCAATTTACAAATTATGAAATTTAAATAATTCACATTATATTGAATTTAAAAATTCAAAAGAGGACTCAGTTTAAATACCATTGGTTTGAGTTTTCACTTCTGTCGGCTGATCTTATGGCTGGCTTTACTTTTTTAGTACAGTGATAATTTGTTTTGTAGAAATCTTTTAATTTAGCTAATTCTTTTTCTGACCTCCACATATATTATATTTAAGTATCTATTACTAAAGTATAATTTTCAGAAATAAAGTGTCTTAACTTTGTCTTCTCAAATATATTCTTTATAAAGTTAGATAAGTTAGTTTATATAAACAACTTCCGTAACATAATCGTGTAAAGAAGGACAAATTAGGAATTCCATTTTTAGACGCAGTACATTGTTAAGTAATAGTAGCGATCGATAATTTGCATAAAAGTCTAAATATAGATTACCGTTTTGTTGTATGTATTGTTTTAATTAAATATGAATATATACATCTTATATATAAAATTCTCGTGTCACAATGTTAGTTACCATACTCCTCTGAAACTGTTTGACCAATTTTTATGAAATTTTATATGCATATTCCGTAGGTTTGAGAATCGGCTAC
Source organism: Antheraea pernyi (assembly GCA_015888305.1). Lineage (NCBI taxonomy): Eukaryota > Metazoa > Arthropoda > Insecta > Lepidoptera > Saturniidae > Antheraea > Antheraea pernyi. The sequence continues at coordinate 1,030,739 of MU158741.1, read as the reverse complement.
TATCTATTTTTCATACCCCTAAGTAATAGGGTTGTCCACGACTAACATTTATTTTTTATCTATTTAACAAAAAAAATTAATTTAATTTTGCTATAATGAGGCATAAAAAAAAATACAACCCTAAATTTTCACCCTTCTAACACCAACCCCAATTTTTTAATAGTCATTTTAGTGATTAATAATTTTTCATTCCACTCGATAAGTGATCAATTATTTTGAAAATTATTTCACTGTTAGAAAGGTATATTAGATTACGTTTTATTTAGGTAAATATATATTATATAGTAAATAGGGTGTGGAGGTGAGGGTCAAAGGAGCAACCCAGTGGATATCGGGAAGACATTTCTTGCCAATATATATATAGTATAGTTTCGAGTCACAATGGACCCGATAAGTTACACTACAATCGGGTTTTAAGTTTTTTAGCGTTTGGAAATAAAATTGGAACCGGTAATAACCTATTTGGTGCAGACGAAGTTGTACGGGTCAGCTAGTATATATATATACTATGTTTTGGCATATATCTGGTAAGTAGTAAGGAAGTTCAAGTAAGTACCAAATCAAGCGGATCTCTTAATACATAAATAAATTATAGAGTGAATGAAAATGTGAACGACGGTGACATGTGATATGATGGTGGTCTGTAAATGACGTCACTCTCTGTGAGTCCACCAAAAACAAATGTAACTGTATATGTCTATAAAAGTATGTTATGTATAATGAAAAGATAAACCAGATTGAGTTTCTTGCCGGTTCTTCTCGATGACTGGGTTGTTTTCCGAAACGGTGTAGTTTTGACGTTCACAAGTGCCTTCACAGGGCCTAAATCGAATGAAGATTTTTTGACTTTATTGTGGTCAAATATTTTATCGTAATACGAAAAAAAGAGTTTGTTAATCTATTTGGTTTCCTAAGTGAGTAATTAAAAGAGTATGTTAAATTTAGAACTCTATTAAAAAACACTTTTCGTTAAATAGTTAAAGTACATAAACAACATATCTCATGTCCGACGTACATGTCCGTACGTAGGTACGAGGTTGGCGATGAAGGTAATCACCATATAGTTGTAAAAATACCGACACCTAGCTTTACAGGTGTTCGACATTGCCTATTGCCAAGAACGAGGGATGGAAATTTCCAGCGTGCATTGAAATTAATTAATGACAGGTTGTTAATATTTAAACGATGGGGAAGGTTTCCATGTGTTATATTCGGCGTACTGAGCGAGTGTAAGGGGTGTCGAACAACATCATACGACTTGAGACACCCAAGCCAACCTCACCTGCACGTGGTCCACCCTGCTGAATAACGAACGAGGCAATGGCGAAAGCGGGGTGGTAAGTTTTTACAGCCTGACTGGCTCGCAACCACCATGTATATGGCGATAAAGCCCGTCACAGTGATTCGCTTCAGCGGGTCGCGTTTCGGGATCAGCCTGTGCATATCCAGCTTTTCGCAGGCCGGCATAACAGTGGCGACCGGCGATGGATAGTGTGTCACTCGGTGGTCGCCATTGTTTTTGGACTGTACTGTGCTTACCATCAGGCATAGTGCAGTCATTTTGCCGTAAAATTATAAAAAAAAAGTTCCCAAGAAGGAAGTCGGCCTGGTCGTAACGATTACCGTAACTTCATTGTTCTTTACGATCATTGTGAGTGTCATGATCTGTCATTTTATTCGCTAGATAACTAGATAATTATTTTATGATAAACTAGCTTTTGTCCGCGAATTTATCAGCGTCGAATTACTTTGTACAGTTACTTTGGGTTAACGCGAACAAGCTACGGAAGCTCTCAAAAAAACGATTTTGAAACATTCTTCATTGGTGTTCCGCTCCTATTTGTCTTGCCGGTCCGTGTGATGACATATAACCTATAGCCTTCCTCGATGAGCTATACAATGTATTGGCATACGGTTGTCATAAGAACCTATCAACGCGTAATCATCTGATTCATGTACTGCACCTCTGGATCTTGCTTTGGAGCAAGCTTTGGTGATCAATTTCTACATAGCTAAAGCTCTGAATAGAGTTTTACCAGATTTTCCAACGAAATGTCTAATATGACAGTCTCACAGTGTTTCAATACATTATGTAGTTTAGAAATACTCAGCACACACGTTTGCAGACGTGTATGGCTAATTTATTTTCAGCTATATATTGATGTTTATAGAAAGTTCTGGATTGTTCTAGATATTTTTTTGCTGTTTGCAGATTTCAAGAATTTAAAATTTGAGTTCGTAAAATAGTATGTCATCGTAACGATCGTAGCAATTATACACATGGCGTATGGATGAAAAGTAAACATGTAAATAAATGTCGTATAAAACACAGATCCTGTTGATCTCTAAACGCTTGATCTGTGGAAATCTCAGTGTTTTAACATAAAAGAACTTTATCTAACAGAAAGCAGTTGGTTAAATCCTGACGCCGTCGCCTTCTGAGCTCGAATCGTATTTGCATACAAACGCGTCGCTTTTCGGTGTTATCCAATGAATTCTATTTTATATTAGAAGCGCTTATATGTGTTGAAAAAGTATATCGTGTTGTGACCGATTTATATGTTGTGGTGTAATTCGCAAAACATATATGCTTATACACGTAAATAAAGATTCATTTATATAAGTAAAGAGTCTATATTATGAATAAAGAGACAGAAAACAAAAAAATCAACAAAATATGCATAAAAATCATCAAAATAAGTATCATTTTTATTGATATATAAAAGCTTACAAAAAGAAAAGATACAATCCAATACCAGTACAAATTTTTTTCTACAATATTTAGTTTATAATTAAAATTTTTCCTTGTTTTTACTGTAATCTGTTTAAAGTAAGTACCACTACTACTATGTACTTCGTACTTTGTTATTGTATACAGATATCTTTATTATTGTTGCTCTCGTAACTTACGAATTATAATTAATCTATATCGAAATAACTTTATTTTTGAGAACAAAGACAAAAAAAAACTTCTATTACACAGTTACACTATTGCTGTACGCTGTATAATGATGATCTGTTTTTGTCTGATTTTGGTTGATCTGTCGGTTTTTTTTTCAAACGACTAACTGCTGTTGGACTGACAGGCCTTCACAGTTTCATCGGGTTTTAGAGCGTTTAAGATGCTTAGCGGTAAGGCTACGAGCTCGAGGACGCAAAGCAACTAAACTGTTCTCACGCGTTGTGGCGTTCTTATATACCAAATAAACCGAAGGTGGAAAGCTCTGGAGGGCTGTCACACCTTTACTGATAATGCTTTCGAAGTAAACTGTTGTTACGACCATATTGTTTGCTTATATAATGGTTAGAACGATACATATATATTAAATACATATTTCAGGGTACAGATATAATGCAGTTTTAATAGGTCGTAAGAATATATATTATCTATCTTGCTTGCTAGAGAATCTTTGATATAACAAATAATACATACTATAAAGTCTACGTGTCTCAATTATTTTAGTTGAGTTTATCGAAGTTGTTGGTGTTCTATTGTTTTATTCTGTATACTTTATAACTTTCAGCGTTTGATCACAATTTCATCTGATGTTGAATGACGTTGTCCTCTAAGATGGTAAGCACGCTAAACCTCGAGAAGACTGGCTATCAAGTGCAGCTGCCTGAACACACGAACAGGTACTTGACGACAGATTTGCAACTTGAGGATGGTAGCTAGCCAGGCGGACTTAGAAAAAACCCTACCGCCATGTTTTAATATTAAATAGCATGTCTAGTGAACGTATAGGAGTTATCGGACGTTACCATAATATAACTTTGGTCTTTCTTTTATCCGCAACTGGATTTTTCACAATACTTGCCAATCCGTTTGTAAATTAATAAAGTTATACGTTTCGGATCGTCGAAGCTTCAATACAAATATATATGTCTCTTATGATTTTTTTTTTCTCGAACTGACTACGCTATTGACTTGGCAGGGTCTTCACAGCTTCACCGGACTACTAAGGTTGGCGCTTAAGGCACTCAACCGATTTGGGTTTTAGGTAACATACACAAGGATGCACGCACACCTCGGCTTGGGCTGATACCTGGAAAAAGTCGCGTCTGACCTAGCTAACTAATCTAAGCTATTCATACATATATACATTTGTGAACTATACAATCGAAATTGCATGATTCACAAATGAATACGTGTATATCGGAATGAGCCTCTTATGATTTTTTTTTCTTTTTTCGAGCTGACTACGCTATTGACCCAGCAAGGTCTTAACAGCTTCACCGGACTACTGTATGTTTTAGTGTTTGACCACAGTAAAGCATAATGAAGATGTAACTTAATACCATCGTCATTATCAGGCTGTAAGAGGTCCACTGCAGGGCTATGGGAGACTTCTCGAAGGACGGTATGGAGATAATCATCATGCCAGCACACATCGTATTTTGGTGATTTAAAACTCTGAGAAATCCACAGTTCCAGTAGTATTACAAGAACACCGTCAACCGATAGTATTACAAATTTAAATTAGTAAATATACGCGAATTCCGAAAAAAATATTGGTATATACCGGGGTTCGAACCTGCGGACAACGGAATGATACTACCGATCAGCCACTACGCTACCACGACTTAATACACTGTTAGTATATTGTTACCGTAAAGAAAAAAGGACACGTCTAAATAAAACGTTTATCAGAAAAAAGTCTGTAATATACGCGATGTTCATTTTGATTAAGTTTGATTTGGTTAAGATAAAATACTGTTAGATGCGCACCTATTCTCCTGATCCCGAAATAAGACAAATCTAAGAAAAAAAGATATTGTCTCGGGTATATAAGCGGTAGCGATCCGATAGGGTAAAAATACTGTATTTGATTACGAATATATACAGGCTGAAAGCTTCGACAGTAGCAATATTTATGAAGGATAGTCTGCACTCGAATCTCGTCCTAAATCAATTAAAAAATAGGTGATTAATATTTGACCTAATTATCTAGAAAAATACAAAAATTATACGCAATCCTCCACACTTCTATGTCTTTAACTATGTCACTGTATCTATTACAGTGTCAATGACCGTTGGGTGATTTCACTTTCACTTGAAAGTGGACGTGGGAACAACGTGAATAAAACAAAAGAGTTTATTGTCCGTTTTACTATCGAAAGTTATTAACTCCGGGTCGTCCCTTACAGCTTTCGGCACCGGTTGTTGCACCTAGGTTTGTGTTTATACTTTTAAAAATTTTAGAACAAATTTTAACTCAGGTTCTCTTTGTTATTTATTAATGTTTGGTATGATATTAATATTTTATATGTTAAATGGGACCATGAAGTATTATATCCTAGAAAACTGCGAGTGTTTAACCTTTCACCTGTCGATCAGGTAACGCAAAACGCTTAAGCGTATCACTATTAGAGCAGTACATATGAAGCGGACGATGTAAAAAAAATTACGTTCCGAAATTCGTTCATATGTGGTTCGACGTAAACATTATTAGAGTGAGTGATTAGCTGGGACTTAGCATCGGGTATGGTTTCAGTTATTGAGTTCGCACGCTGGTAAGGGATGCGATATTTTAAGTGCTGCTTGCCGCGACGAAAGGTCGCTGTTCTCTTTTACATACGAATTTCGGTGTAATACTCAGACGTAGCTGTATTTTATTGTTCGTACCTGCATACAACGCGCATAGAATCAAAATCAAGAATACTTTATTCAATTTAAGCCCTTACAAGACTCTTATGAACGTCAAAAAGAATACCAGTTTAAAAAACGACTCAGTCAACGAGAAGAGCCAGCAAAAAACTCAATCTGGTCCATCTTGTCATAATACATATTTTCACAAAGTGGATGGGAAATAATATCGTGAAGCATGGATTCTTACCTGCCACAGAAACTTCCTGGGGGGTTCTAACAAGCGGGCCGCCATCTTGTTAGAACATTGAAAGGATCGTAAGAAACTAATAATATCATTTCTCGATAATGGCAATAATAATATAGTAAAAGATTGGTTGCAAAAACTGTGTTTAACATTTAAAAAGGTGCCAACACGATAGCATATATAGCATAGCATTTATCACGATGGCTGGTTGATGAGCATTGCGCAGGAACGGACGTGTCAAAAGAAGCCGGAATTCGAATGACGTTTTTTTTCACTTGACTACGACAGTTAGAGACCTTTTGGGTGCAGCACGCTCCGTCATATTTGAAAATGAAAATAATAAGACAAATAAATACAGTTCATTTAGACACGCCCTTACAAAGATTTGAAAAATAATTATTTGTTAACGAACTTGTTACATCGGCATGCCCAAAATCCGTTATAAGATAAAAATTAACTCTCGATGATTTCTCACAAGTAACCAAAAGTATACCTTAAAGAAAAGAAATGTGCACCATCTATTGTTTGTTGATTGTATTATAGTGGTAATATTGAGGTAAACAAACTATACAAAGTTTCATTTCAATTGCATGAATGACGCGCGGACACACATTAAGAAAAGAAGAGGGAATTTTGACTGCATAATAAAAAAATATGAATACAGAACACGGAAATCCAGTGATATATAAGATAATCCATCTGATCTGCATAAGAATGGAAGTTTCACGCAGTTACCATGGACCAAACTTTAGCTGTACTGTTCTACAATCGGGGAGGTTTACATTTTCTGTTAACCGGCTTTTAACTTTAGCTAACCATTTCTATCATTACTGAAAAAGTGTACTGTTCCAGAGGGATACCTCAAATATATATTAATGCGAGAAAAAGCTAGTCATTGATATAATAAGATTAACATCCACTCCTTGATGATAACAACTCTGCAGGTTGATAGACGTTTCTTTCTTATCGATTAACCGCGTTATGATTGGAGGATTGAAAGCCGATGAGTTCACCATATTACAGACGAGTCAGTCCGATGACTAGATCGCTCTTATAGATGACAATTGAAAATGGTGGTAGAGCCACGCTGAAACTATTATTGGTTTCAGCATGAATGGGTCGGCTCATCTGGGGTAGTACCACCCTCTCATAGAAAACCGACGTGAAGTAACAGTGCTTGCATTGTTGCGTTTCGTTTGGTCAGTGAGAGCGCCGGAGACCCACCTCCCCTCCCCTCTCCTCTCCCTATCCTTCCCCTAACCCTTCCTTCCAAAAGATGGCAACGCACTTGCGACACCTCTGGTGTTGTTAGTGTCCATGGACGGTGGTGATCACTTAACAGCAGGTGACCCACCTGTTCGTTTGCCACCTATGACATAAAAAAAAAAGTGGTTGAAAACTGTAAATATAATTATTATGTTATTAATGTTAATTATCATATTCTTAAACTGACTGTGAACCCGCCCTAAACAGGTTAATAAACGTAAGTCGGTGAAGTTGATCCGTTCTAGATGTACGTCAAACAATGTAGCTCTGACCAACTCCTGGCCCTTTACTTTAATTAAATCCACCGGGAGTTCGTGCAAAATTAAATTTGTTGCAAAAAACAATCCGGTTTCAAAGTCGAAAGTTCGAATTGCGAACGTTTGACAGTTAACCCTTTCACCTCATCGAATGTTTTAATATAAAACGTTTATATTTCGACAAGTTGAAGTTCTTTTCAGTGTTAAAATTTGTTTTCAAATATTAAAGCACTCTGAACATCTCAAAGCTTGCCCGAATAGTTGAACGGGATTGTTGGAAGATGTTGTAATTTTAAAAGTGAATTTTATTATGTATTTTGACTTACCATAATTATTTAATATCTTTTTGTGTTTTGATAAGCCGTTTTTTAATCATTTTCGAATTTAACATTTGTCGCCAAGCACTTATAAGCTCCATCTTCCGCCGGGCGGCCCATGGGTCGGCTCTCCAAGCTGATTAGCGAAGTACGATCCATTGCCGCCACAACAAACGATCGGTCGGTGGAGTTTTAATCTGTGCGAGTCGGTCATAATCAACTATCTCCTCCGGGAGGGTGAGTATCCTTAATGGATAACAACCTTTGTTAAAAAAAGAGCCACACGTTTCCCAAATTTCGACAAAGATTAGCAAATTGAAATATGTTGGTAGAACTTTGCTTGCCGCCGACCTGAGCTGAGTCGGTTTTCTATACACGAATCAAAATATGCTTGCGGGAAGCGCTTGTGTTGCATAAACGCGTCTGCAAGTAATTACTATTGCTCGTGGAATTGCAATAAATAGATGTGCGCATACGTACTCTTTATATTATCTTTAATTATTATTATAGACTGCCTATCAAAACGTGCTGTGTTTCAAAAATGAGTAGAGTAATAAGAAAATTTTACACTTTTTCGAATGCCACCAAGACCCGAGGGATAGATCATAAAAATAATATTTTTTGAAGTTCTATTATTACCGTGTGAATTGGATTCTATGAAACGAAAATGATACATAGCTATCTATAAACGTATATATAAATTTTAGAATGTTTGAATGAGAATGAGTAATTATGGTAATGTTGAGGTAAAATTTAAAAAATATTTTTTATAGTGAATCGGACAATTTTCATTTTTACTAAAATGTTAATTTTCTTTATAGATAAATTATAGATCAATCGCACTCTCTCTCTCTCCTTTTTCTCTATTTATCACCTCCATAGTGTAATTAATCAAAATACTAAGTCTTAGGGTGAAATCTATAAAGCGTGCTCAGGCTTATCTTATCCTTAGCTCAGCTAATACTTCGCTAAGTACTCAGCGCAATCTTAGGTTCGAATTTATAGTCTAATTACACTTTAATTAGCTTTGATCATTAGCGCACCGAATCTGTAAAGTATCTTTAATTGTAAAAAATAAACTGAACCATACATGTTGATAGAATATTAAAAAAATAAGTAAATCAAGAATCAAACAAACAATGGAACTAGCCTTCTTGACATTTCTGCATAGAAGGATCAGAAAAGTATAGAAATGTTACTCTTACATTATTATTTTGTAATTTTTTTTATTCGCGTAAGTAATACCCAAGTTTTTCGTAAATTTTGAATTTGATGACTTAAACTTAGCTCAGCACAAACTAAGTGAATGCTAAGCTTGCGGCTATAAATTTAATTTCTGGACTTAAGACTGAGATAAAACTGAGTGAGCTCTATAGTTTTCACCCTTACTTCCACCGAGTGTAAACTCGCACTCTATTCAGTTATAATAAAAATATGTAAAACCAAACGCTAAAGCTCACAAAAATTCGACGTCCATTAAGTTTCCTTATTCAAAATACATTACACTAGTAAAAGTGTGGATAACGATGCTTTTCTAGCCCATTTTATCAACGTTTGTAAAAGTTTGACGTTTGCGGCACGTGGCAGAAGTGACCCCACATTAGGTTTACCGTGTTAAGGTGATATGCGTTGTCTTCACTTAAAATAAGGCGAGATTGTGATAAAAATCAGTTCTTTATATCAGTACCAATTAAACTTGTTCATTATTTCACGAGGGCTGCTTTGTTTTACTTTCATTTAATTTTTACAATCAACGCTTCGAGAGTTCTTTTCTCAAAGGGAAATTAAAATGTACATTTTTAACAAAACCAACAAGTTATTGTTCCTCCTTTTTAGAATTTTATTCAAACTCCAGTCACGGATTCAGATTACGATTCTTAGGCGGCATTGTAAATATTTGGAAGTGAAAATTCTTAACGGCTTAGGACTTGAACGGAATAGTGGTGGGGATAAACACTGTGTAGGGTAGCGTGTAGAAAACACCGGTTATCGTCCGATTATCCAAGTGAAACTATGCCAGGTGCGGTCAGTACTTGGTGACCGCATGGGAACACCAAGTGACGTTCGCTATTTGTTGTATTTTTTAACCCTGTTTTTTTATGTTATAATAACACAGCAAGGCCATGATACTTTGGCTGATCGTAAGCACCGTACAATCCAAGAATAACGGCGATCATAGATTTCTATGTCGGTTCTCTGGAATGAATTTACGGCGGCGGCGTTTTCGGACTAATATAATATATAATTTTCAAGAAATTAGCTTACTCGTGTTTCAATGTTCGGTATCGCAGGTGTCCAATAGCGTCGGTGATTATTTACCATCAGGTGACCGCATGTTCTTTTGCCACCAAAAAGTATTTAAATTATTAAAATTAGTATTTAAGTATTATAATAATAAGTAATTTAAAATTATACGTACTCTCTATATCGTTAAAGTGTATATAGTACTAGCGGGCTCGGCGGACGTTGCCCTGATAATAAAAAAAACCTTGACAAATTATATACCGTGAATACCGCATGAAAATCTTTTCAGTGGTTTTTGAGTTTATCGCGAACATACAAATAGACAGACAGATGTGGCAGGAGACTTTGTTGTATAATAAATAGTGAAGTAGATTAGTATAGTTATAAGATCTTTTCATGCACTGTTATTATTTATCCAAGAAATATGAGGCCTTTTAATTTATATATATTTATATATCAATTTATTCTCTATACATTCAATTACATGTGAAAACTTTAAATTATATAAGAAACCCGTTTAAAAATAATAATAAACTTGAGTTTTTTGCTCATCCGACTTAGTGACAGTGTGTGATATTTACAAGAGAATTTTTTAACATCCAAGGTTACCTTTTAAAACTAAATTTGATTATATCCGGGAATTTTCATTTTTTTCATATTTGCGAGGACCGCCTTAATTTTTTTTTAAATATCACATGCATAATAAAAAGCAGGCAAACTTTTTTTTTAACATGGGGAAACCCCTTATGGATACGCCACCCTCCCGGGGGAGAGTGTGGGTTATGTCCGACTCGCACAGACAGAAAACCCCACGGTGTACCGACAGACCGTTTTGTGGGGGCGGCAAGGGATCGTTCAAGCTAATCAACCTTGTAGAGCCGCCCCCACGGTCCTACCTATAGAGGGACAGACCGGGTACAGCCTCAGGTCCGGCTACGGTGGGAACAAGTGGGTCACCTGATGTCAAGTTTGTTGCCAGCCTGTGTATGCGGGAGGGGGTAGGGGTAGGGAAAGGGAAAGGGAGAAGGCAGGTGGGCCTCCGGCGCTCTCACTGACCAAACGGAACGCAACAATGCAAGCACTGTTACTTCACGTCGATTTTCTGTGGGTCGGGTGGTGGTACCCCAGGTGAGCCGACCCATTCATGCTGAAAGTACTAATAGCTACAGCGTGGCTCTACCACCTACAACACTAGTTTAACTTGTAACGGGACTGAGTGCTGCAGGATTCTTCTTTTGTGTACTCCTCTGTACTAAATGTATGCAATTGTATGTGACGGTGCACCGTAAGAACGAACAACAACAGCAAGTTTAGTGGTTTCCCTTGTATGGGGGTATGGAAATACCGGATTGAGGGTTGAATCAGGCCGTCCCGGGTCCCTTTAGATATTCGCGATAGAAATAAACTTTTTTATTTTTCTGTAATGTTCCTTAATCCGACCCTGTGTTCCACGGCTGTGTATCCCGTTCGAGTAATTGCCGAGTAATTCGAACATTAATTCACCGTCCAGCATAACAGCTTTATGGAGGAGTATTGTTTCTTGTACGAAATGAGTCTTCGCTTTTATTATAATTGGAAATTTTCATTTCGATACTGTAATAGAAGGATTAAATCTCGTAATATTCAAGTTAAAAACGTTTTCATAATTTACAATAGAAAAGGAGATTTGTTATATCCGTTCTATTACAACTCGATACTAGATTATAGAACTTATATTGTACAACCAACATCAATTAAAAGCAATTAAAATTGGCATGTGTACGTTTAGTGGGCTGTATGAGCGGTACGGGCAGTTACGTACCAAGTTTAGGTCTACTCTCGCGTCCCGTGTATAATATAATATATATGTCGGAGGAAGCTATAAGTCGAGTTGATTATTGTTTGCACACATAATATTATTTGACTTCATCTAAATTCTTAATTTAATTTTATTTGATTTATAACATTTTTCTATAACTTAAAAGCCTTAATAATCTGATAAAAGTTAAGAATATTGTAATTCACATAACGACCAATCAGAACAGACCATGTGCCTCGAGCGGAGTCTAGACAACGTTTACTTTAAGAGGCGTACAGTTTTATTACTTTGAAAATACTTAATTTGTATTCTATTTCATTTGTTACATTTTTCTATAGCTTAAAACCATAATAATGTAATAGAAGCTACATACAAAGTAATTTACGTAATGACCAATCAGAGCAGAGCTAATGCCTCGAGCGTGGTCGAGGCGCCATCTTTACTTTTAGAAGGTGAACAGTTTATATGGGACATTCGTTTGGTAGCACCAGATCGAGTTGGATCGTTGATGAGAGTATTATTATATTCGGTGATTAAAGTAAGATCGGTGCCCCGAACTCGCTGCTCGATCGTAGTTGTTAATTTTTGCAACGATATCATTGTATAGTGTAAAACTATTGTTGAATCTAAATTAAAATACATGAAACTGTCTACATTGTGTTTTGTGCTCGCATTTTACCCGAATGACGCCCACTAATGCCGTAACCACTAATGACGATGTCAACGGGAATAACGTTCTCCCCGACATATATATATTTTTTACTTACTACAAATTTGGAATAGAGGTTAAATATTTTCTTCATACTTAAATAAGACCATCCCCGAGCATATAAACTAAAGAATAATTAAAATCTGTTCATAATTTAGGAAGATATGGATTAATATATACATAGAAAAAAATACATACAGCCGTACCTGCCGTACATATAATCTCCTCCTTTTTCAAAGCCGGTTTTTTTTGGCAATTAATCTTCTAGTAAATTGTTACTGCCACCGAGTACGTAATGATATTATACGTTACTTGCGATAATTTCATTGAACTAACAGAATGGTGGCTGCCTTCTGAGAACTTTCCAGGGAGTTCTGGCGATAAGTAAGAATCCATGCTCTGTGGTATTATTTCCCATCACCTTCACTTGTGCAAAATAACCATACTATATTGCATAAAACACCATCAACATTACAAAACATAAAGTTATATAAACAAGGCAGCAGCACAGTAGGGCGGGCACAGCCAGTCGATTGTAAATGTTGATTCTAAAATATAATTTTGAAAGTCAACGAACGCCTGTCATCTGAATAGACTATTAAGAAAGTAATTAAAAGTGGAAATCACGGCCCTTTTAATTCAGCATTGAAATTGAACGCCTCGGAAGGTAACATTGAACGACGGAATAAATAAATTTTTAACTTTAGATTCATATATTGTTGTACGTTTTGTAATTTCGCTCTTTATTTCAACAAAACTTTGATTACGTATTTCATAAGAGCAAAGCAATACAATAAATGGCTAGACATCAGCGTTATATAACTAACTAGCCTCTGCCTGCGACTTCGTCCGCGTGGAATAATTACTTTGTGCTAGCGCTAACACGCAGCGGAAGCTCTCAAGAGGAAAAAAAACCCCCGATTTTCAAACATTCTTTATTGGTACTTAGCGTGATGATGTATAACCTATAATCTTCCTCGATAAATGAGCTATATAACACTGAAAGAATTATTCAAATCGGACCAATAGTTCCTGAGATTACCCCCTACAACATCACAAACTCAAAGATTCGTCCGTTAACCTGAAGTACCCATTGCGTTTTATGGGATAAAAAGTATCCTAGATGTAACTTTGTAATATTAGTTATCACTGTGTCAAGTTTCGTCAAAATTGGTTCAGTAATTTCAAAGTGACACGTGTTCACAGGAACAGACAGACAAAAATTGTAAAAGGATTATTTTTGGCTTCTATAGCGAGGATAACAAAGTCTAGTCGGTTATTTTTTACCTTGCCAATTTGACGCAAATGGACCAATATTATTTTGACGCTAACGTCGAAAGCTGCTGCTAATTCAGCCGTAAATTGTGTATCATCAGCTTCCACAATCGCCTTTAATTCGTCATTGTCGACCTAAGTCTTCGGACGACCGCGAGGTTCATTTTTCAAGTCGAAATTCCCAGAACGGAAGCGAGCAAACCAATAACAGGTGGTGCGTTGGTTTGTAGTGTTAGCTCCGTAAACGTCGTTGATGTTGCGTGCCGCTTGTGCCGCGTTGCTGTCACGACAGTACTCATATTTCATAATTACTCGAACTTTTAACGTATCCATGATGACAAAAAAGATTGAAATGCGATGAAAATGTAACACTTATCAACAAACAAATGAATACTTTTGTAAAAGAATTCCATGTTTTAAAAATAAAATTAATTTGAAATTAGAATTCTTAGCCAAACAAAAATTATTAGGATGTGCACTTAACTAATTGCTTTATAATTAGTATGTTTTATATGTGTTATCTATGTTATGTGTTATAAAGTATTTAGTTTGTTGCTGAACTCATTTCATCATTTATCATTTCACTGAATTTCACTAACTACTAATTTTTGACTTTCGTCCGTTAACCTGAAGTACCCATTGCGTTTTATGGGATAAAAAGTATCCTAGATGTAACTTTGTAATATTAGTTATCACTGTGTCAAGTTTCGTCAAAATTGGTTCAGTAATTTCAAAGTGACACGTGTTCACAGGAACAGACAGACAAAAATTGTAAAAGGATTATTTTTGGCTTCTATAGCGAGGATAACAAAGTCTAGTCGGTTATAATTTTCAAAAAGTATTTAATGCACAGAGTTGGCCTCGTTACAGTTTTATTATATGTATGTATTACACACATAATCGATAATGGTGGTAGAGCCACGCTGAAACTATTACTGGTTTCAGCATGAATGGGTCGGCTCTCCCGGGGTAGTACCACCCTCTCGCAGAAAACTGACGCGAAGTAACAGTGCTTGCATTGTTGCGTTTCGTTCGGTTAGTGAGAGCGCCGGAGGCCTACCTCGCCTCCCCTCCCCTAACACTTCCCCTCAAAGGGTGGCAACGCACTTGCAATTCCTCTGGTGTTGTTAGTGTCCATGGACGGTGTTGATCACCTAACACCAGTTCGTTTGCCACCGATGACGTAAAAAAAAACTTATTATCGTTTTTGATATAACTTTGCTGTGTGTAATATATAATTACTCTCGTTTAATGTTGTAATTTTCTTCGCATCGGAATCTTTCTTTTAAATAACCTTTCGTTATGGATGTAAATTTATAAAATATTGCTCTGTAAACAGTTTTAAAGCTTTCATAAAGTACAATTACTTTTAAGAGGCAGCTACGTTTTTGCATCCCAATCGCATAGAAGTGAGTGATTTTACATACGTCCAGATAGTAGGCATCTCCAGGTCCCTGTGGAAATCCTCATTCCTAACGTATGTGTACATGGAGCACCTGTAGCTTTACGTAGAGAGGCAGCTACGTTTTTGCATCCCAATCGTATAGAATGTTACTTACCTTAATGATACTAGTGTCGGCCGGAGACTCCTTCATTTGTTTCGAACGTTGTGAGAGATCTCGGAAGGATATGTATGAATCTCATAACTAATATTTCGCTCTATCTCTCACTCTATTACTAGTTTCAGGTGTAACATCTCAGGTACACTCGTACCTAAATAAAATCAAACGTTTTTCGTTGCAGTAAGATGTGGTAGCGACTAATCAATTTCAGGCGAAAGTGCAAAGTAACATCCACTGTAATATTTAAATATGGATTTCCACAAAGTAACGTATTCTTCAATCAAATGACTTATAAAGGTCTTCCTATATTAAAGATGTGGCAGATGACTATGGTTTAACCCTATAATTCGCAATTAGCAAATTGTATTAACAAAGTTATGCAATCCATCACCGCTAATACGACATTAATTAGACGAATTAACATTCCATTCCGTTATAATTAATTCCCCATTCCTCATACTCCCAAATACTCAACGTGATCCGGTCTCCTTGACTAATTGTGTTTCCAAGTATTGTGATTCAAAGTATGATATACTCATAATTTAACGTATCGATCGATTTAGGGTATTAAAATCGCGTTTTAAATCTTAACTTCATAATAGGAAAATATATATATATTTTTTTTATAATAAACTGTGTGACGCTTGACCTCTGTCACACCTGATGGAAAGTGAGGACGAGGCCTAGGATGTAACGCGTTCACCAAGTAAATGCACATTCAGTCTTCTTTTGAAGATCACTTCATCATACACTTCAGGAAAAACAGACGCATGCAGCGTATTCCACTCCTTCGCAGTTCTCATAATAAATGACGATGCAAAGCACTTCGTCCGGATGAATGGTATGTCAACCGCAAATGAATGGAGCCCCATACGGCGTCTGGTAGTCCTAAGATGAAACGGAGACGGTGGAATTAGTTGGTGCAGATCTTGTGCACATTCTCCAAAGTGTAGCCGATAGAATACTACAAGGCAAGAGACCCTACGCCGATGTTCCAGTGTTTGCAGTTTGGCTGCTAACAGTGATTCGTTACCGACAAGTCTTCGAGCTCTGTGATCGACGGAGTCCAGCAAGGCCAACTGGTATTTAGCAGACCCGTCCCAAAGGTGGCAGCAATACTCCATACACGGCCTTAAAATCAATAGTAGAAGAGGTACCCAATTATAAATTTTAATTATAATCTGCGTATTAGAGTGCGAAATACATAATAAATACAATTATTTAGATAATATTTAAATCATTGAATCATTTTGAACTGACACATGGGCGCCGTCATATCGAGGTTAGCTTCGAGCCGAGCGCCTTTCACTTTACCCTTACTCCGCGCCCGCGCGCCGCCTGTAATGCGACATGCGACAGATGAACGAAAAAAAAAATAATTTTAATAAATATTAATGTTAGATTCGTCTAGTAATATTTTAACTTTGTTTAATAACTCTTAACTTATTAACTCTTAACTTACTCTTATTCATAGCGACCATAAAGACTGACGAAGACTGTAAATAGTTTATTTCCTCTATACATATCATTAGAATATAATATAAATATAATGTGTCGGTAATTTTTACATTTTTATGAAAAAAAATGGGTGGACTGTTATGGTGATACCTACCTAGCCTACCGAACGGTGTCCTCGGCGGCCGCCATAATACTGGTCGGCTTCCTTACCTGGGAGCTGGAGGCGGAGGAGCTTGCAGCCGTATATAAGTATACATCTATATGACGGTTAAGAAACGGATGGGGGAACCCCTAGCTCCTGGGGAAATAGAGGTAAGAAGGAAGATGGAAAGAGGATGGAGAGGTGGAGTTAGTTCGAGCAATATAAAATATGCGACCTCTCGAATCATTAAAGACCAAGTTTCAAGAATTCGGTATCTTAACTCTACCCTCCCAATATATTCTTGATAATTTAATCTATGTCCGACTTGTTGTTTTAGTAATAGTTTTTTAGCGAAAAGTGTTAGGTTTTACAAAAAAGTCCCGAAAGATATTACCGATTTGCCGGATTGTGAGTTTAAGCGCCATGTCAAGCGGGTTTTGGTGTCAAAAGAGTGTCGGTAGAGTGGATCAATATGTGAACGATGGCGATGTCTGGAATTGACTCATCTCTGTGAATCCACTAATCTATCTGCCAGTGAAAGTTTCGTGAAGATCGGTTGAACCGTTTTAGAGATAGCACTACAGGCGAAGCCATGGTTAACAGCTAGTATAAACTATAATTGCTTGAATTACTTTTAATAAGGTCAGATATCTGTCAATGAAAGTTTCGTGAAGACCGGTCTAACTGTTGTGGAGATAGTACTGCGGGCGAAGCCACGGTTAACAGCTAGTCTAAATAAAAATAAACTAATTTATTTGATATGATGTCCGCTATCTACTGGTGAAAGTTTGGTGAAATCGGTATAACCGTTTTGGAGATAGCATTGCAGACGAAGCCGCGGTTAATAGCTAGTCTAATTTAGAGTAGCCTAAGTAACCCGCTGAAATTTCAGCTATCTGATAGTGAAATCATTATTTAGGTCATTTAACCTGGATCCTCTCTTTAATGAGCCAACTAGAATTAAGTAATAAATAGATATATAATTAAATTTATATTATAGAATTAAATAAAGTAATTCTTAGAATGCATCTTGCATAGACAACATTTTCACTGACTTTGAAACTATTGGCGGTAGTATTATTACTGGGATGATGAATGAATCCATTCATATTTATGTCAGAAATTATTCTAAAATTTTTAAACGTGTTTGTGTAACTGCCAAAGCATATTTTTTAGGAAATGAAGTACTTGAGTCTAGTGATAAGACCAAGACTGGCATATTATTTATTTATTATATGATAATATGCATAATCCAGATGTTGATGGAGTACTAATTTCAAACAGTTCAGAGGTAGTGACTGTTTTCCAAGATTATTTCACAAATTTACCTTTACAGGTAACAAAAAATATTAATTCATAATTGGTGCCGTATAATTTTTAAAAAGTCTGAGTGCACCTATAAAGTCAAAAATTAATTTCACATCTATTAGTGCAGGTGAAATAATAAGGACTTTTAAACTATTAAATTTGAAACATACCGAATACATATGGGGAATGTCAGTAATGGTAGTTCAGTCCTTAATTATCAATATTTCACCATATTTAGATAACATATTTAATAAGTGTATAGCCCAAGGAACCTTCCCCAATGTAATGAAAATAAGGAAAATAGTTCCTTTATTTAAATCAGGCTGTAGGAATAGTCTTGGAAATTAATCAATCAATATGTGAACGATAGCGACGTCTGGAAGTGACGCCTCTCTCTGTGCAGCCACTAAAAACGAATGTAGTATCTATTATGTTGTAATAATCAGAAAATATGTTAGTTATTATGAAAAGATAAACCAGATCGAGTTTCTTGCCGCTACTTCTCGATGACTGGGTTGTTTTCCGAACCGGTGGTAGTTTTGACGTTCATAAGTGCCTTCTCAGGGCCTAAATTGAATAAAGAGTATTTTGATTTTGAAATTCCCGTCAAAATCGGTCCACTCGTTTCGGAGATTACCTGGAACAAACAGACGACCGACAAAATTTTTAAGGATTTTTTTATTCAGTAGCGTGTATACTTTCGTACCCAATCAGTAAAAAAAATTTACTTTGATGTTACATACAGACACTTCATTTTTATTACATGTATATATAGATTAGTTTACATAAGGCTCTGATTAAATCTCTTAGGTGCCGTAATTTCTACGAACGACAGCCGAGGTCGTGAACAGCCGCTCAACTTTTGTTATTGTTAATTGCCAAGAACACGTGTTCCATTATTCTTGGTCGATGTCTCTGGGAAATTTTGGGCCCATTTACTAAACACATCAAGAACCTATTTTATTAGTTGTAAACCAACTTTGATTGACATGGCTAGTAAAATAAAGCGTGTATGTGTTAACGAAAAAGTTTGTTTACTACGTGCAATAGAAAATGGATAATAGAATCGGGATGCTCAAAACCGTAGTAACGAGAAAAAAGGGTTGTGTAATTTATACTTCGTTTTAAAGACTTTACGCTTTATTTTCAATACTTCTCGTCTGTTATTGATTGCCCGCTGCCACGTGTAGCTAGAACTAAGAAAGTTTGATTATGCTATATGTTTCATTCTTTCTTTCTTTCTCTCTTTCCTTTCTTTTTTTTATACGTGGGGAAATCCCTTATGGATACGCCACCCCCCCGGGGGAGAGGGTGGGTTATGTCCGACTCGCACGGACTAAAACCCCACGGTGTACCGTCCGACTGTATTGCTGGGGCGGCAAGGGATCGATCTATGCTTCTCCCCTTGAAGAGCCGCCCCACCGGTCCGCCCGCGGAAGGTGAACGCCGGGCTCCTACCTATAGAGAGGCAACCGGGTACACACCGGCTGCTCCCCCTCGTCCGCCGAACCTGTGCAATGAGGAGATGGGCCCCCCGGCCCATCCCCTCAGGTCCGGCTACGGTGGCGGAAGGAGTTGGGCAAAGCGCCGCCTCCTCCGTTGGCGGAGAGGGCCACTTAGAGGGTCTACCTCGCGGGCCCTCTCCGCGCCTCCTTCTGCGAAATGACCTTGGTTTTGGCCATGCTCGGCAGCGACAAATTCCCCCCTACATTCCCCACCGCCGCAGCCAGAATGCGGCGCTGCCCCTCTCACGCAGCACACTCGGACAGAGTGTGCTGCGCGGTGTCCTCATCAGCGCCGCACTCGTGACATGCGGCGATCGGCTCCCTGCGTGCGATATGGTGCAGGTACCATCCGAAGCAACCGTGCCCGGTGAGTACCTGCACCATCCGGAACGTCAGGGAGCCCCACTCCCGTCCCATCCACTCCCGCAGGACGGGGCGGACGGCAACCGGCTTTCTTTCTTTCTGTCTCCCTTCCTCTATTTCTTTCTCTCTTCTTAACCGTATCTTTTTTTTTTTTTTTTATTTCATAGGTGGCAAACGAACAGGTGGGTCACCTGCTGTTAAGTGAACACCACCGTCCATGCATACTAGCAACACCAGAGGAGTCGCAAGTGCGTTGCCATCTTTTGGAGGGAAGGGTTAGGGGAGGGAAAGGGAGAGGAGAGAGGAGAGGGGAGGGGAGGTGGGTCTCCGGCGCTCTCACTGATCGAACGAAACGCAACAATGCAAGCACTGTTACTTCACGTCGTATTCTATGAGAGGGTGGTACTACCCCGGGCGAGCCGACCCATTCATACTGGAACCAATAATAGTTTCAGCGTGGCTCTGCCACCATCTATGTGTCTGATCAATCTTTTTTATAATGTTTCCGTTAGTAAATTTTATTTATTTCCGTTCTTTGTATTATCCGTTTCAGATACCACTTTATCAAGTACTCGTCGAATAATATCATCAAATGCTTTTATTTTATGTAGTTATGAAACTCTGCTAGTAAGTTCCAGATAGAAGTAGCAGAAATATCAAATAAACGATTTATTGTATTGATTTTTGTAACATATCAAGTTAGTATTATAAAAATGAATTTCGTAGTACTGTTTGAATTGTGTTTAGGACTTGCGACATAGGTGTAGTTTTTTTAGTATTCATCACATCGTTTTTGTATATCCGTTTCAAGATGATGTTCATGGTATCTCTAGTTAGTAGGTTATCGAAATAATTTATACTATATGTTATCACCCACCTCCGGTGCCGCTGCGTCACATTCAAGAAACGAGACTATAACATGGCCGGAACTTTGACATTAGCGCCACTATATTATAGATATACATTGACACTAGCGCCAAGATATTAGACATACACAGTGATACTAGCGCCACCAAATTAGAGAGCCACATTGACACTAGCGCCACCATATTAAAGGTACATAAATAATAATTATTATTATTATATAGATATCAATAACACGTAAATAAGAATTAATAGTATTATATAGAGTTGAATCATTAGTTTGACCGTTATTATATTTACTTCAATTATTATGCATAATTATGAACAAATAGTATATTCTTTGACTCCATAGTTCGGCCTATAAAAGGCAAGATGTCACTGATCTACATGCGGAAACACATTAGAGATAATAAATAAGAATAACTATATAAAATTGTTGTATAGCTTAAATAACATTAATTAGTTCATTATTTATTATTTTGGCGTTACTTAAATTATTTTGCGGAATGATGTGTAAATAGTAATCGCTTTGACTTATATAGATGGGCCTTTAAAAGGCAAGACGTCAGTGATATCTACACATTATCTAACAAGTATTGTAAGGCAAAGCTCTGGCCAACCGGAACGAAAAAGCAACCTCCGCAAACGCAAGAATTGCGGAACCCTAAAATGGCTATACCTTGCGACAGTTCTGCCACCAAGACCACTGTGTATAGCCAACCGCAGACACCCGCACCGACCAGTCCTCGATACCCACCGAGTGTTGTTGAGATGCTGCCCAGCTGGGTTCAGCATTTCACACAACTCACCGAGATCCTGGGACATCCACCGAACGCCCGCCCCTATGGACAAGGTATCCGCTTCGTTCCAGCTGGTGCCGACGAATATAGGGCGCTACTATATAGGGAATATAGGACTACCTTGATAAGCAGGAAGGGGTGCATTGTTTCACATACACACCCCCCGCAAAACGAAGCCTGAAGGTCGCTATATACGGCCTCCCCGTGGAGACAGACCCGGCCGAGATCATGGAAGCTCTGCGTGTGAGGGGACACACTGCGGAGTACGTCCGGCCGATCAAAGGGCGCGGGGGTAGACCCGGGTGCATCTACCACGCCGTCCTGCAACGCACGCCTGGCCTGATTCCGGCCATATATGAAATTAATGATCTCCTGAACATGACTGGAATATCAATCGAAGCATGGCGAGGGAAGCGCCGGCCGGCACAATGCCACCGGTGTCAACAGTTTCGACACTTGTCGCACAACTGCCACCGCCCGATGTCCTGTGTGCGATGCAGGGGGCCCCACCTCGCACGGCAATGCCAACGCCCGAGGGAAGAGCCAGCCACCTGCTCGAACTGCGGGGGCGCTCACCCAGCAAACAGCTCGACTGCCTGCCCCGTGTTTAAGCGGGAGCTCAGAAACCGCCGAGCAGGGACCGTCGCCACGTCAGGTGACGCCAGGCGCACGGCGGACCCGAACGCGGCCCCACAGACGGTCGAGGAGTCGGCCGCGGGTAGCCTCATGGCTCCCGCAAACGACGCACCTCTATGAGGAGCCGCGGCGAAGCAGCCGCGGCGCAAGAAGCCCTCACATATAATGAGCGAAGAAATTATATCCGAGCTCACCAACGCACAAAAGGAAGCGATCGACGTAATCAAACAAGACACGCCATTAGTCAAGGGCGGCGATTGAAGCCAACATTAGAGGTCGCTAAGACCTGGTATGGTTACCCCGCACGCTGCGAAGCAGCGTGCGAGAAGAAAGCAACAGTTCACAGATATGTACGCTTTATTATGAACAAAGTATTGTAAGGCGAAGTTCAGCATAAATATGAACAGTATCTACGAAGTGTCTATTGGCATCCCTGACCGCATCGACACTATACGTGATTAATGTAAAATATATTACTGGAAGTATTCGAACTGAAGTTTACTAGTGTTCGGCCATTACTTGAAATTATACCATTTTTAGTCGTGATCTAGCTAAAAGTCTATTTAAACACATGTCGATTCGTTATCGCTACGTTTAAAAGCTTAGTATAGTATTAGCTAATATGAGATACATTTTCATAACATTACGACCTATCCAAAAAATAATTATTTCCGAACCTAAAGTATCCGAATAAACTAGCAGTAAAAGATAAAGCAGCGAGTGACATAATGTGCGCGGGACCTGCACACACTGAAAAACGTCATCGCTTTGAGAATTGTCTTTACAGAACTGTTTGGACTGATAATTCACTAGGACTGCCGACAGAAGTGAAAACTTAAAACAATGAAATAAATGTGTACTAATGAAAGTACTAAAGATCCCGAAAATTATCGCCCAATAACGTTACTGAAAACCATGGCAGAAGTCTTCGAAAGACTGCTCCTGTCGGCGATTAAGCCGGCAGTTCAGCCCAGACCGGAGCAATTTGGTTGTAGAGGAGCACTCAACTACACTGCAACTCTTCAGAGTCATCGACGCGGCCGTGAAATGTCACGCTAAAAAGGGATACGTAGCGGCGGTATTTCTGGATATGCAAAAGGCTTTCGTACGCATCTGGCATGAGGGGTTGCTGTATAAACTGTTGACAGCCACTACAATCGATGATCGCCTATTTGCAGTAATTAGATCCTTTCTACAAGACAGAAGAGCCACTGTAAAGGTAGAAAAATCTTTCTCGAGAGAGATACAACTGCAGGGCAGGGGTGCCACAAGGCAGCAGCCTCTCACCCCTCCTGTATGCTCTCTATACCGACGACATCCCGGTTGTCGACAAGGCGGAGCTGGCTCTATTTGCCGACGACACGACGTATATGACAACCTCTAGGAATCGCAACAGAGCAGCGAAACTCTTACAACCCACGCTGGCCGCCCTTCCAGACTGGCTGGCTAAATGGAGGCTTAAAGTAAATGTAAATAAGACGCAAGCGATAGTCCCAAGAATCGCCAGGAAGCAGCCACCACAGCTCACGCTACAAGGCGAATCCATCCCGTGGCTCGACAGTGTCAAATACCTGGGGGTCATTGTGGACAGAAACTTAACGTTCAGGCAACAGGCCGAGGCAGCGCTAGCGAGTGCCAGAGGTGCGATGAACAAATCATGCGAGCGAGAAGAGCTCACAGGCGCATTACAGTTATATTCTGAACATCAAAGTGGCAAGACGACAAAAATTAGAAGCTTATAGTAAAGTAGTGTAAGGTATAGAATACTTACTTTACAAATCGTTTTCTCTTGTCCACTTTTCTTTTTGTGTATAAGAATAATTTTACTAAAAACTATATTTGATAAAAAAACGGGTGTAATTTTCAAATACTAAACCATAGTTTGGTTTTCTTTCGGATATACGAGTATCTTATGGCTAACTAATATTATAAATACGGAACAAAAAGCTATATGACTGTGGTCAAACGTTAACTCGTAACTGTATAAAATAAAAAATAAATTATACAAAAAAAAAACACCAAGTAAGTCGAAAGAAAGAGAGTAAGGCTTGCGAGGAAATTTACGAAACTTTTAACGAGTTCGTGCTTTGTCCGCGTTTAAATTAGTTATTCTTTCCAACGTTCTAATTAATGTCTAATATTTCATGAAGTTATGAACTTAATTGTTGCTGAAACGACCTATATTGTTTTAATTGTCGATTTACACATTAAACCCTGGACTGTAAAAGACCATAGCGGTGTTATAACAAAAAAGTTAAATACGTATTGAACCCTGGCTTTAAAAAGGTCTCGTATTAAATGCACCGCGGTCGCTGAATGGTATATCAAACCTAAATCTCAAAATGGCGGATCATGTTTTTTTTTTTAATTTCACATCATCGTATATTGTAAATGTCATGGTTTAGTAAAAAAAAGGTCGTACAAATGAACAAAATAATTTAAAAATATATTTTACAAAAAAAAATATGATTATTTACAATAAATAATTTTGTTATTTTTCAAAGTTTTATAATAAATCAGGTATTTTTTAAATCTTATGGTGCCAACAGTCTCTTGACTTGTGCCTCGTGAGGTCTACATTCGTTCGTATGAAGCTTAAACCCTTACCGTGCTTTTACAAAAAAGTTAAATACGTGTTAAATACTTGGTTTTAAAAGGTTTTGTAATAAATACACCGCGATCTCCCGAGGCAAGTTCCCATTATCCTTTTTCACAAGTCTAACCTAACGTAACCGAAGCGAGACAAAAAAGCAAGATGGCGAACACTCAGCGACCGCGGTGCAGTAATATGCCTTTTTAAAGCCAGGGTTCAATACGTATTTAACTTTTTTGTAATAACACCGAATCAGTTTTATTTTTACATATTATCAGAAATAAAAAATCTGTTTATTTTGCTAAACGCTGCTATGATCAAAGTAGTATTGCACTTAATAAGTTTAAAAACACAAAATATCAAGGTTTCTTTGAACGTAACTTTGTTTTCAGAAGCAATTCACAATCTCAACGTTGGAAAATGCTATAATCAACGTTCTTTCACAATAGAAAGCGTTCATAAAACGGTTTTTGATCCGAATGAAACCATACAATGTTAAAGAGGAAAGCAAGGCGAAATAAACGATGGAGATAATATTTGTTTTATGAAAATTGAAAATTATTTGTTCTGTCGTTACCATTACCTTCCGAAGCTTTACGTGTTACCTTACGCTTAGCTTACGTTATAGGATCTTGGTTTTTGGTATAGGTTTCTCATAAAAAATGCAAAGTTTAGAGGCATATGTACGGAGCGTGCTATGTTAAGAATAACAATGAGAGATCTATTTGAAGGACTCTTAGCAAACCATGGTATATGAGGCGGCTCACTTTGTTGGGTTTTATACCAAATGCCTTTACCTTTTGAACGTTTTTCAAACTATTCTTTCCACTTTCACTACTAAAAAGCGATAAATATTTTTCCATGAAATTGAACAATCTATAAGGACTGACTCAATTTTCCGCTTAGTCTAACGATTTAAAACTTATTTGGTGTTAGTGTTTAAGCTCAAATAACGTATAATTAATTTACCGTTTTTTACAATTTTCAATACAAAATAATTATTTCATAAGTATATTACTATTACATAGAAATTTAGATGTTTTGTCAAAGAAGATAACATAACATTTATAAAATATATATTTTTATATCTTTCAATCTTTGTATTGTAGTTTAGAGGGATTACGGGAACTCACAGATACATGCGAAATGCAAATATATATATAAATGTTTAATTTTAACTAAGTATAATTGCTTAGCTAGTATCACCTTGAGCGGGAGTTATACAAGAAAATGACAGTATAATACCCGGTTTAAAGTCTAAAAAGCTTTATATTCTAAACACGTAGCATCATCAAAGATGTCGGAAAGCGGGATACGGAAGCGTCTCGTTAACAAATAGTTAATTTTAGAACATAATAAAGACGGAGATTAAAGCGTTTCGCGTTCCTACTTAGACTTGTACAGACACGAAGACCAACAGTCACTGGAATAGACAAAAACCAAGTAGGAGTTTTTGACGGGATCTTAGTATGGACTTTTAATATTTTATTCATAAACTTTGGTTATTTAACACTATATTTTGTTATATAGATGGCATTTTACGTAATATAGTTGGGATATCGTGCTCAAGGGAATTGGGCGAGAAATCATACTAAGGGGCATGAATTTTGCAATGCCACGAAAACTTGCTGAAAAGTTCTAACAAGAGGGCCACCATATTGTTAGAACATTTAAATGATCGCAAGAAACTTGTATTATCATTACGTACTCGGTGATGGCAGTAATATTTTACTAGAAGATTTGTTGACAAATAAAAATGTAAAAAAGGCACTTTCGCGCAGTTAGTATTTTGAAACTACGCAACAAATTTTGATACGATTAATCATTTAGAGAATTTATTTTGGAAGGTTTATATGTATAATACATATATATAATGTCTACATAAAATAGAGAAATGTCAACGTATTTTTTTTTTATATCCTAAGAGGCCAACGAACAGGTGGGTCACCTGATATAAGTGATCACCACCGTCCATGGACACTTGCAACACCAGGGGAGTCACAAGTGCGTTGCCAGCCTGTGTTGGGGGGAGAAGGAACAGAAGGGGAAGGGGAAAGTGGAAGGGGAGGGGAGGTGGGTCTCCGGCGCTCTCACTGACCGAACGAAACGCAACAATGCAAGCACTGTTACAGGGTGGTACTACCCCGGGCGAGCCGACCCATTCATGCTGAAACCAGTAATAGCTTCAACGGGGCTCTACCACCATTAATTGTAATGTAATGAAGTCGTAAGGAGTTTTTGTGTGATTACATTAATAACGCTGGGTAAACCTTATAAGATACATTAAAATAATGCACTATAGGATTGTACATCAAATTGCCTATAGATAAGCCCCAGATTTTTTTATTTTTTTTCGAACTGACTACGCTATTGACCAAGCAAGGTCTTAACAGCTTCACCGGACTACTAAGGCGAGCGCTTAAGGCACTCAGCCGATTTTACTTTGACAACTAGCTCAAGGGTGCGCGGCACACCTCGGCTTTGGCTGTTGCCTGATACAAGCAATTCGCGACCTATCTGAGCTAACCTAAGCTAAGCTAACTATTCATACATATATGAGTTGTTGAAACATATATGTGTACCAAGCATACATACCTCAACAACCCTTATATATATTTCGTATCGGATAATATTCTAAACTATTTCAGTTTGATAAGGGAAAAAATAAAACCCTTCCACCTTATTATGTGTAAGCGTGTATGCGTGCACGTGTGTGGAGGTGATATGTGTAATGTTGTCGCAGTGATGTAAGATTTTGTGTCACTGTATCGCGCGAGCAGCGTACTCAAGGGCTCCACGCCGAGGGAACGGACCTAGGCTTGAGCTGCTGCCGAGGGGGGCCTAGTCTGGTGTGCGGGAGCGAAATTTACCCCCAGACCACGGCGGCGTGATCTGTGGTTACGCGGGCGTGGGCGTGAGCACGCTCTGTTTAGAGAGACAGGCTGGTACTGATCGTTTACTGCCGTTATTTCATCGGGAGGGTCGGTAAAAATATGTCGCGGACGTCTTTTACTACGCGCAGCGTTTGGTACGGGTTCGTATTTTACGGCGGATACCACTAACGGACTGGCAACAGCGTAGTCAGTTCGGAAAAAAAACCATCAGTATTATTAAATACAGAGTCAAATAGCACAAGACCATTACATATTACAAAACAATGTCTCTTACCGCGTCTGTCTGTTCGCGATAAACTCAACAACTACTGAACGGATTTTCATGAGGTTTTCATTCAATTAAAGTAATTCATGAGGAAGGTTTAGGTAAGTATATAATTTTTCAAAGCTTTTTTCATTGTCAGGGCGGGCCAGTGTTCGCTGGGCCTACTTGTTATGAATAAAATATAAAATCCACTACATGATTTTCGGGGGGTAAGGGGTGTAAGGGGTGTTAGGGGGTGTTAGGGGGTGTAAGGGGTGTCGAATAACATCGAAGACTTGAGACATCCAAGCCAACCTCACCTGCACGTGGTGCACCCTGCTGAATAACGAACGAGGCAATAGCGAAAGCGGGGTGGTAGGGTTTTATAGCCTGACTGGGTCGCAACCACCATGTATATGGCGAAAAAACCCGTCATAGTGATTCGCTTTTGTAGGTCGCGTTTCGGGATCAGCCTGTGCATATCCAGCTTTTCGCAGGCCGGCATGACAGCGGCGACCGGCGATGGATACTGTGTCACTCGGTGGTCGTCATTGTTTTTGGATTGTACTGTGCTTACCATCAGGCACAGTGCAGTCATTTTGCCGTGCTACTATAAAAAAAAAAAAGATATTCAAACATCCCGCGAAAAACTCCGAATCTGAAATTCTTCAGCCAAACAATGTATACCTATGTCATGATTCCGTTTAACTCCTTCGCTGATTTTTTAAGAGTCATATCTCAAAACGGTGGTTTGCGTTTTAATTTTTTTATTACACGATATCGTACATTGAAAATTTTTTTTGACATAAGGTTCCACGTGAACAAAGTCATAAGCATAGCTAGTCTGTACCATAACAATACATAAATGTTATAAATACAATCTTTAAATAATAAATGAAAACATTTTTTCTTATCAATTTTAAAAATAATGGTTACACATTATTCACAATATGCTCTTATATTCCTATCCTGATATTTATATCTGGATTAACCTAAATGTATAAGCTGGTAGGAGCTGGATGGACATTGCAAGGAGTCGCGATACTTGGCTTTCTCTGGCTGAGGCCTTTACTCGAAGAGGGTTCTACGAAAATTAATGATATTTTGTATTTTATTTAATTTAATGAAATTGTTCTTTAATAATGTAACAATGTAGTGGAATAAACAGGCCTTTTTTTATTTATTTTAAATGGACTTAATACATTGTAGGTGGTAGAGCCACGCTGAAACTATTACTGGTTTCAGCATGAATGGGTCGGCTCGACCGGCGTAGTGCCACCCTCTCACAGAAAACTGACGTGAAGTAACAGTGCTTGCATTGTTGCGTTTCGTTCGGTCAGTGAGAGCGCCGGAGACCCACCTACCCTCCCCTTCCCCGTCCTTCTTCCCTTCCTCTCCCCCGCCCCAACGCAGGCTGGCAACGCACTTGCGACTCTCCTCATGTTACAAGTGTCTATGGACGGTGGTGATCACTTAACATCAGGTGACCCATCTGTTCGTTTGCCTCCAATGATATGTAAAAAAAAATATAAATACATTTAGAAGATTTTATTACTCATTGTTTTTTTTTTCATTATATTCCACGTGGACAGGGTCGGGGGCTCAGCTAGTTTTACATAAAAATCTTGATTTTACAACACAATTTGTTATTTTTCAAAGTTTTGTAGTAAATCAGCTATTTTTTAGATTTACGCTGCCAACAGCCTGCATGTCCTATGCGTCATAAGGTCTAGGTGGCATCCAATCACAGCACAATCAAGTAATTAATTGACCAATCACTTCTCACTTTTTTTTCGAAGACTATTAATTCGTGGTTGGAACTCAGCTGTAACACAAACCATAGTTAGATCTAATCTTCTCATTTTTATCGAGTTTCGGGAATATGCTAGAAATGTAGCAATTTTGAAAGTGGTCTATGAGAAAATAAGTTTGGGAACCTCTGATTAAAACCGAATACTGTATAAAATTCAGCATGAATTTGAAGTTTTTGTTAAAAGTTAATTGGTGTTTAGAAACAAGTTAAACACTATCGTGGCAAGTTTCACATACAAACCGGAGATTAACTAGGTTTAAACTATGATAATCGTCGATTAACAGCAACCTCCCGCGCCGGCGAACTTCGCTCCAGAACATTATTATTAGAAAACTTTCGTGCGAAGGTGTTCACATTGATATACACTGCCTGGATGTGCCATTTAGGCGTACAGAGAAAAAACCTTTAAATATTAAAATTAAGAGAAAAACAGTTTCTTTGTAGCCTTATTTTCCTAGACGCAGCGAGTAGGTGTAAGTCATGCAGTTTTGCAGTGTTTTCGTCTTTAGATGTAGAATTAGTTAAAGGGGTAAGAACTAGTTGGTAGAAATTGACTGGCCAAGGTGTTTCGCTGGAAAAAGGAAAAACTTTCGTGAAAAAAAAAATCATATGTTTACACACCAAGGAGTCTCCAATGGTTGTCTTAATTACTTAAAGTAATCAAATCAAATCAAATCAAAAATACTTTATTCAGTTTAGGCCCTAATAAGGCACTTATGAACGTCAAAGACTACTACCGTCCGTCCTTACTGTTATCAAAATAGTTACTCGAATTAGTTACATATTTGTCGCTTCTTTACATTTCATCAAGTTCATAAAAGCAATGTATCAAAATCTTCATACAGACTTTTGTTGAGTGTAAATTTTTAATCTGTGATATCGTCTAATATTTGAATTTTAATTAAATACTAAAAGTAACTAAAGTGTTGAATTGGATAAGGATTATTACTATATTTGCCAAAATAGCGTCGTTGAAAACCAATGCATTTTTAATATTATGCAAAATATTAGGATAATTACTGTAGGTCATCATTAGAAAATAGAAAATCTGGGGGGTTCCGATCGGACCATCGACGCGAATGGTCGTGCATTCTGCTCCGCTCTACGCTCGATCTCGATACTCGTGAATTAGTGACGTTGACCATTCGCGTCGATGGTCCGATCGGAACCCCCCAGATTTTCTATTTTCTAATGATGACCTACAGTAATTATCCTAATATTTTGCATAATATTAAAAATGCATTGGTTTTCAACGACGCTATTTTGGCAAATATAGTAATAATCCTTATCCAATTCAACACTTTAGTTACTTTTAGTATTTAATTAAAATTCAAATATTAGACGATATCACAGATTAAAAATTTACACTCAACAAAAGTCTGTATGAAGATTTTGATACATTGCTTTTATGAACTTGATGAAATGTAAAGAAGCGACAAATATGTAACTAATTCGAGTAACTATTTTGATAACAGTAAGGACGGACGGTAGTAGTCTTTTACGTTCATAAGTGCCTTATTAGGGCCTAAACTGAATAAAGTATTTTTGATTTGATTTGATTTGATTACTTTAAGTAATTAAGACAACCATTGGAGACTCCTTGGTGTGTAAACATATGATTTTTTTTTTCACGAAAGTTTTTCCTTTTTCCAGCGAAACACCTTGGCCAGTCAATTTCTACCAACTAGTTCTTACCCCTTTAACTAATTCTACATCTAAAGACGAAAACACTGCAAAACTGCATGACTTACACCTACTCGCTGCGTCTAGGAAAATAAGGCTACAAAGAAACTGTTTTTCTCTTAATTTTAATATTTAAAGGTTTTTTCTCTGTACGCCTAAATGGCACATCCAGGCAGTGTATATCAATGTGAACACCTTCGCACGAAAGTTTTCTAATAATAATGTTCTGGAGCGAAGTTCGCCGGCGCGGGAGGTTGCTGTTAATCGACGATTATCATAGTTTAAACCTAGTTAATCTCCGGTTTGTATGTGAAACTTGCCACGATAGTGTTTAACTTGTTTCTAAACACCAATTAACTTTTAACAAAAACTTCAAATTCATGCTGAATTTTATACAGTATTCGGTTTTAATCAGAGGTTCCCAAACTTATTTTCTCATAGACCACTTTCAAAATTGCTACATTTCTAGCATATTCCCGAAACTCGATAAAAATGAGAAGATTAGATCTAACTATGGTTTGTGTTACAGCTGAGTTCCAACCACGAATTAATAGTCTTCGAAAAAAAAGTGAGAAGTGATTGGTCAATTAATTACTTGATTGTGCTGTGATTGGATGCCACCTAGACCTTATGACGCATAGGACATGCAGGCTGTTGGCAGCGTAAATCTAAAAAATAGCTGATTTACTACAAAACTTTGAAAAATAACAAATTGTGTTGTAAAATCAAGATTTTTATGTAAAACTAGCTGAGCCCCCGACCCTGTCCACGTGGAATATAATGAAAAAAAAAACAATGAGTAATAAAATCTTCTAAATGTATTTATATTTTTTTTTACATATCATTGGAGGCAAACGAACAGATGGGTCACCTGATGTTAAGTGATCACCACCGTCCATAGACACTTGTAACATGAGGAGAGTCGCAAGTGCGTTGCCAGCCTGCGTTGGGGCGGGGGAGAGGAAGGGAAGAAGGACGGGGAAGGGGAGGGTAGGTGGGTCTCCGGCGCTCTCACTGACCGAACGAAACGCAACAATGCAAGCACTGTTACTTCACGTCAGTTTTCTGTGAGAGGGTGGCACTACGCCGGTCGAGCCGACCCATTCATGCTGAAACCAGTAATAGTTTCAGCGTGGCTCTACCACCTACAATGTATTAAGTCCATTTAAAATAAATAAAAAAAGGCCTGTTTATTCCACTACATTGTTACATTATTAAAGAACAATTTCATTAAATTAAATAAAATACAAAATATCATTAATTTTCGTAGAACCCTCTTCGAGTAAAGGCCTCAGCCAGAGAAAGCCAAGTATCGCGACTCCTTGCAATGTCCATCCAGCTCCTACCAGCTTATACATTTAGGTTAATCCAGATATAAATATCAGGATAGGAATATAAGAGCATATTGTGAATAATGTGTAACCATTATTTTTAAAATTGATAAGAAAAAATGTTTTCATTTATTATTTAAAGATTGTATTTATAACATTTATGTATTGTTATGGTACAGACTAGCTATGCTTATGACTTTGTTCACGTGGAACCTTATGTCAAAAAAAATTTTCAATGTACGATATCGTGTAATAAAAAAATTAAAACGCAAACCACCGTTTTGAGATATGACTCTTAAAAAATCAGCGAAGGAGTTAAACGGAATCATGACATAGGTATACATTGTTTGGCTGAAGAATTTCAGATTCGGAGTTTTTCGCGGGATGTTTGAATATCTTTTTTTTTTTTATAGTAGCACGGCAAAATGACTGCACTGTGCCTGATGGTAAGCACAGTACAATCCAAAAACAATGACGACCACCGAGTGACACAGTATCCATCGCCGGTCGCCGCTGTCATGCCGGCCTGCGAAAAGCTGGATATGCACAGGCTGATCCCGAAACGCGACCTACAAAAGCGAATCACTATGACGGGTTTTTTCGCCATATACATGGTGGTTGCGACCCAGTCAGGCTATAAAACCCTACCACCCCGCTTTCGCTATTGCCTCGTTCGTTATTCAGCAGGGTGCACCACGTGCAGGTGAGGTTGGCTTGGATGTCTCAAGTCTTCGATGTTATTCGACACCCCTTACACCCCCTAACACCCCCTAACACCCCTTACACCCCTTACACCCCGAAAATCATGTAGTGGATTTTATATTTTATTCATAACAAGTAGGCCCAGCGAACACTGGCCCGCCCTGACAATGAAAAAAGCTTTGAAAAATTATATACTTACCTAAACCTTCCTCATGAATTACTTTAATTGAATGAAAACCTCATGAAAATCCGTTCAGTAGTTGTTGAGTTTATCGCGAACAGACAGACGCGGTAAGAGACATTGTTTTGTAATATGTAATGGTCTTGTGCTATTTGACTCTGTATTTAATAATACTGATGGGCTGAGTGCCTTAGTAGTCTGGTGAAGCTGTTAAGACCTTGCCTGGTCAACAGCGTAGTCAGTTCGGAAAAAAAACCATCAGTATTATTAAATACAGAGTCAAATAGCACAAGACCATTACATATTACAAAACAATGTCTCTTACCGCGTCTGTCTGTTCGCGATAAACTCAACAACTACTGAACGGATTTTCATGAGGTTTTCATTCAATTAAAGTAATTCATGAGGAAGGTTTAGGTAAGTATATAATTTTTCAAAGCTTTTTTCATTGTCAGGGCGGGCCAGTGTTCGCTGGGCCTACTTGTTATGAATAAAATATAAAATCCACTACATGATTTTCGGGGTGTAAGGGGTGTAAGGGGTGTTAGGGGGTGTTAGGGGGTGTAAGGGGTGTCGAATAACATCGAAGACTTGAGACATCCAAGCCAACCTCACCTGCACGTGGTGCACCCTGCTGAATAACGAACGAGGCAATAGCGAAAGCGGGGTGGTAGGGTTTTATAGCCTGACTGGGTCGCAACCACCATGTATATGGCGAAAAACAGTGGGCCCCCCGACCCATCTTCCCTGGTCCGGTTACAGTGGGAGGAGGCGGTCAAACTGACGCCTCCTCCTGCCCGTCCCCCGTTGCCGGAGACGGCCACTTTGAGGGTCTTGCTCACGGACCCTCTCCGCCGCCTCCTTCTGCGACCCAGTGGACCCGAGAATGGTTTAGATTGGACAATTGGAACCGGTAGGTGGCGCTGCGGTTAGCTTTTAGGGTTCTTTTTTATTATCAAGGCAGGACAACGTTCGCCCGACCCGCTTGTATATATAATTATATATACACTCATCAAAAAAGTGTAAGAAGCAACATGTACTAATTTAAATTTTAGGATGGTTCTTCACATTATAACGTTGTATTTTATTTTTAAGGGTTCTATGATGTAAAAATAACAGCTGTTGTCTTTATAGCAAGATGACATAAACAGTCTCATTAATTCAATGAATAATCGTTGCCGACAAGTTCTGAATAGCAGAGGAGACCATACTTTGTATTAAATTGTTCTATTCTTTTACAATAAATAACTTTTCTTTAGAAATTTCATTTTGTAAGAAAAAAGTTTAGTTTCTTATGTATCTTAGTTTCTACAGTATATTCTAATATTGTTCATTTCTGGCGATTCGGGTTTAAGTCTGATACAAGAAGGGTGCGAGTGTATCGTCGGCCCGGAAATACTGAAAGGCTCAGGTGCGTTCAGGAAGTTCATCCATACAGCGGCTCAACAGTTATGTTATGGGTGGGTATTATGAAGAACAGGCGAATTGAGCTCGTTTTTGTAAATGGAAACATGAATGCTGAAAATTACATTGAGGATATTCTCAGACCTTATGTCTACCCATTTGCACAAACCTTTGGCTCCGATTTTAGGTTAATGCATGACAATGCGCGTTCACACCTGAGCCTTTCAGTATTTCCGGGCCGACGATACACTCGCACCTTTCTTGTATCAGGCTTAAACCCGAATCGCGACTCATCGGAAAACATAATTTTATCCCATTGTTCCTGGGTCCATGTTATGCGTTCTCTACACCATTCATATCGACGAGCACGATTCCCGTGACGTATCGGTGGGCACCTGATTGGGCGTCGAGCTCGTAGGCCGTACTCATGCAGTCGATTTCGCACAGTTTGAGGACTTACATCAACACCACTTGAAATTTGTAGCGTCAAACTTATCTCTTGAGCGGTTAACATCGGCTGGCGTCTTGCAGTCAGTTGTATGTACCGGTCTTGCCGAGTGGTTGTACTCCTTTTACGGCCTGGATGCTGTTCAGCGGGTTCTCCTGTATTATTGTAGCGCTGCCAAAGACGACAAATAACACTTCTATGAATGCCAAAATGTCGAGATTCCTGAGATTGATTACTTCCCGCTTGCAACATCCCTACAGCTCTTTGCATTTCATCTGCCATCAAATGACGTCGCTTCATGACGTAAAGAATATGTGACAATTCAATTTTGTCGCTAACTTTATTTAAATGGTTGGTAAAATTATAAAATCAAGACTAAACGTAGCAATTAAAACGCACTTAAATTCAAACAAATTCGCAGTCATTAGAATTTTATGAAAAAACAATCAATTTTTTTTTACAACCAGCCAGTATGCCATCAATAACAAAAAAGTTTACTTACCTACGCACTTTGAGTTAAGAGAAAAGAGAAAAAAAAATCGTTTGTTGTTTGAAGGGTATCTAACGAATCTAAACCATTCTCGGATACACTGAAACACGCACACAAAATTTCATCAAAATCGGTCCAGCCATTTAGGAGGAGTTCAGTGACATACATACGTACAGAAGAAATTTATATGTATGTCGGGGAAAACGTTATTCCCGTTGGCATCGTCATTAGTGGTTACGGGTTTAGTGGGCGTCATTCGGGTAAAATGCGAGCACAAAACAATATTCACAGTTTCACTTTATTATAATTTAGATTCAACAATAATTTTACACTATACAATGATATCGTTGCAAAAATTAACAATTAAGACCGAGCAGCGAGTTCGGGGCGCCGATCTTACTTTAATCACCGAATATGATAATACTCTTATCAACGATCCAACTCGATCTGTTGCTATCAAACCAATGTCCCACATAAACTGTGCGCCCTCTAGAAGTAAAGACGGCGCCTCGACCTCGCTCGAGGCACTGGCTCTGCTCTGATTGGTCATTAGGTAAATTATAATATACGTAACTTATATTACATTATTAAGGGTTTAACCTATAGAAAAATGTAACAAATGAAATAGATTAAAAATTAAGTATTTTGAAAGTACTAAAACTATACGCCTCTTAAAGTAAAGGTTGCCTCAACCCCGCTCGAGGCACATGATCTGTTCTGATTGGTCGTTATGTGAATTACGATATTTATAACTTTTATCAGATTATTAAGGCTTTTAAGTTGTAGAAAAATGTTACAAATCAAATAAAATAATATTAAGAATTTAGATAAGGACAAAATATTATGTGTGCAAACAATAATCAACTCGATTTATACGTTTTCTCTGACATATATATATATTATAGGAGGAAAACGAACAGGCGGGTCACCCGATGTTAAGTGATCACCGTCGTCCATAGACACTAGCAACACCAGGGAAGTCGCAATGGCGTTGCCAGCCTGTCTTTGGGGGGAAGCGCAGGCGAGGGGGTGGGTTCCTCCGGCGCTCTCACTGTCCGAAGGAAACGCAACAATGCAAGCACTGTTACTTCTCGTCAGTTTTCTATGATATTTAATTAATACGCGCCACCATCAATTAAGTCCAAATGTAATTAGGTATAAAATTCCATGAGACAGGCATAGCTTAGTTTGGGACCATAATTAAGGCTAATATTATGCAAAGGATTCTAGAAATAAACATAATTACACACGGATGAAGTTTTTAGAAACAAATTTATTATCTACTCTTACACTCCCCATTGCTCCCGCATTCGATTATTAGTAAATATTTCCAGTGTACAAGGTCCAAGGTCTCGGGGCAAACCCAAAAAACGCTGGTCGGACGTGGTGAAGGCGGAATAAAGGAGGATAACCTCACACAAAAGGATTTTAATAGGTGTCAAACGAACAGGCGCGTCACCTGATGTTAAGTTATCACCGCCGTCCATAGACAGTAACAACACCAGGAGAGTCGCTAATACGTTGCCAGCCTATGTTTGGGGGAGGAGCGAGGAGAGGGGATGGGAGGGGTGGGAAGGTGGGCCTCCGGCGCTCTCACTGACCGAACGAAACGCAACAATGCAAGCACTGTTACTTCACGTCGGTTTTCTGTGATTGGGTGATGCTACCCCGAGCGAGCCGACCCATTCATGCTGAAACCAGTAATAACTTCAGCGTGGCTCTACCACAATGCCGAATGGCCGAATAGATTAACCAAAATTAATAATGTTTTTTTTTTTATCGTGGCGTTGATAATGCCATAAGTCAGAATCTTTTTTATTGCGTCTATTTGGAGTTAAGTACAATTATATAAAATTGTAAGTTTCTTAAAGTATTAAAGGTAAACAGATTTTACAGATAACAAAATTGTTTTAAATATTATTATTTCTATATTGTCGTTTAACGTAGACTGAGTCACGGGATGTTGCTAGTTGTATATAGGAAAAACATAATTATAATTATTGTGAAGATATATCAACACAAATACATTTGGGAACTGACAGGTACTTGATTAAATATATCTACTGCTTAACAAGCTTTTACCAGTGATGCGAACAACTAAAAACTTATCCCGAACAAATAAACGTGTGACTGTAGAGTTAAGTAATTTTAGAATTTTCTTTTTATAGCTTTTGGAAAATGACTAGGACATATATACATACATTATATTATAAACAAAGAGGAAGATGGAGAGTTGAGTTACCATCAACAATTGAAAACATAATAAAACAGCGAATCATTATGACCGCATGTTTCAATCATGAACCAACTCTTTCTACAAAGTAGGTTTCTTGCAAAGCGAAAACTATTTATCGGTTTTAAAATACTATCTTCAGGTAATGTAGTCACAACAAATCCTTTCAGAAATAACAATGTGTATAAGTAATAGAAAAATCTTTTTACCGGTTAGGGTATATAAAACATGCTTAATTTTAATGTATATTATATGGTGCCTGATATATTAATGGGTTTAAATGTAAACACCAATGTGATATTATGAGATATATTTAAGGAACACGAATGAGCACGATACATATACGCAGTAAAAAAGGAAGTGACAGCAAGTTGACAGTAATGACAGTAGTGACATATGACATTACATTATTCGAGATCCAATTGAATAATGTTTACAGAGCCTGCTACAAACAATCATTATTGAAGACCTATTTTATTTACCTTCTTTATAGCATTGCGTTTACAAAGATAGCTCTAATAGTGCCTGCAAATTTATTAAGAATATCGTTTAGTTATTTATAAGGGAAGCTAAGTGTTTTATGTGGATTAATTATAGCTTACTTTCTTTTTTTTGCATAAAATAAGTTCAGTTTATCTGATTTCAATCGATTATACATACTTATACACACTAAAATATTTTATTTTATAAAAGTTTTAATTTATTACCTCTATATATGTTTGTTATCTATACATATAAAAAGAATGTTAATGTAACGTGTCTGTACCTTTTGATTTTTAATACAACCTTAACCTTATTTTTAAGCCTTAACAAAACTAAGTTTTGAAGCATTAATGGCTTGGTAATCACCAATTAAACGTATTTGGGCATCGCATATATTGCCATAGTTTCGAATCCTTGTGGAGGACTGTTCTTTCGGTAAAAAAAAAACATTGTGCCAAACTGCAAAAATAATTTAATATAACAAATTATTGTAATTATGTACCGGCAGCGACATCTAGTTGTCC
Source organism: Antheraea pernyi (assembly GCA_015888305.1). Lineage (NCBI taxonomy): Eukaryota > Metazoa > Arthropoda > Insecta > Lepidoptera > Saturniidae > Antheraea > Antheraea pernyi. Next base: position 991,378 of record MU158741.1, on the reverse strand, counting down.
TGTGTACACTTATTAAATTCATCTTCTATACATAATGTAAATGTAACGTGTCTGCACATTTTCGATTTTCGTGGAAAAAAAAATTTGCAAAGGAATAAGCATTAAAATATATTCTAATCATTTTTATAAATGTCTATCTATCGGTCTGTTTTTATGAACACGCATCACTGTTAAAGTACTGGGTTCACGATAAAACCTCAACAAAAAAAAATCATAAAGCCTCGAGAATAACTTAGTCTTTGTTGCATTACATTCGGTCCACTCTATCAAAAGTTATTATAATTTTAATGACGACGCGACTTAAGTACGAGAGAAAAGTAGATAAGTAAATGGACTTAACACATTCAGATGAATTTATTAATCATTGTTTTTTTACATAAAGTTTCAAGCGGAGTTTGCGGGGTGGTAGGGTTTTACAGCCTGACTGGGTCGCAACCACCATGTATATGGCGAAAAAGCCCGTCATAGTGATTCGCTTCTGCGGGTCGCGTTTCGGGATCAGCCTGTGCATATCCAGCTTTTCGCAGGCCGGCATGACAGCGGCCACCGGCGATGGACAGTGTGTCACTCTGTGGTTGCCATTGTTTTTGGATTGTACTGTACTTACCATCAGGCACAGTGCAGTCATTTTGCCGTGCATTATAAAAAAAAAGTCGCAGGCACAGCTAGTCTGTAACATGATAATACATAAATGAATGAAAACTTTTTTCTTACCATTTTGAAAAATAATGGTTATACATTATTTATTATATGCTCTTATATTCCTGTCGTATCGTTTCTGATATCTATATCGGGATTAACCTAAACGTATAAAGCCCTTTACAGACAGATAAATACGTAACCATAAGCACGACACGTTCACGTACATTAATCCCTACAGTAACTGACCGACCGACGGCCCATGACATTGTGAATTATAACTTAAAAATACCCATAAAGGATCAAAATGCAACCGCCATAGGGACAATAACCTCATTAAAAAATCTGTCTTAAAGTAGCTAATAGTTTTTCTTTCTAATTTTTGGCAACCAATGTTGTAGTAGATTATTACTACATGTTTGTTGCGATCACTTCAATTAACTAAACAGATAGTGGCCGTCTTGTTAGAACTATACTTTACTGTAAGCATGTGCGTGAGACGTGCGCTGTACTGAATATAGAAGAATAAATATAATTGAAAGTTATATGTTCGTACGTAATTTGATGTATATTATCTTTTTGGTCAATTTGGCGGCAATTTTTTTTATTCACCGTTCTTTCAACTTAAAAATACCCATAAAGGATCAAAATGCAACCGCCATAGGGACAATAACCTCATTAAAAAATCTGTCTTAAAGTAGCTAATAGTTTTTCTTTCTAATTTTTGGCAACCAATGTTGTAGTAGATTATTACTACATGTTTGTTGCGATCACTTCAATTAACTAAACAGATAGTGGCCGTCTTGTTAGAACTATACAGGGAGTTTTTGGGGCAAGTCAGAATCCATGCTCCGTGGTATTATTTCCGATCCATTTCACTTGTGCACAATAACCAAACTATATTACGTAAAACACCACCAATATTACATAATATAGAGCTAAATAACACACGATTATAAATTGTTATATATAAAATTCTTGTGTCACAATGTTAGTAATCGTACTCCTCTGAAACGGTTTGACCGATTTTTATGAAATTTTATATGCACATTCAGTATGTCTGAGAATCGGCTACTATCTATATTTCATACCCCTGTGTGATAAGGGTTGTCCACCCCTAACATTATTTTTTGGACATTTTTTTTTATTTTGTTATAATGAGGCATTAAAAAATACATACATCCCTAAATTTTCACCCTTCTAACAATAGCTCCTATTTTTAATAGTTATTTTAGTAATTAATCGAGTTTCTTGCCGGTTCTTCTTGATGACTAGGCTGTTTTCCGATCAAATCGTCTGATAGGGCTGTGTGTGCACGATGGATAGGGCCAATTAAACTGCATAGACCCATGTGGTGGAGGCTCATTGTGCTGATGCAACTCCCACAGTTCATCAGGGTAGGTCTAATGCCCACTCCCTCTTTAGGAGTCTACCATCTTGATCCCTCAGACCGCAGTCGGGGAAGGAAACATTGCCGATAAGGCAGCAACTGTTACCCCAAGCAAAAGGTGTAAGAAGGTACCAAAGGTTTTTAGCCTATGAGAATCACAAAGAATGCATCCTCAACTGTCCGGCAAGATGGATATTTATTTATTTTAAGGTCATCAACATGATGATACACTAGCCTTTGTATATAAAAATCAATGTGTGTATGTTTGTCCTCAATGCATGCAGAAACTAGTGATCAGATTGCAATAATAATTTAGTAGGGTGTTCTGGGGATGCTAGAGAAAGGTTCCTGGCTCAAAAACTCTATATATATAAATGTTTTTTTTTTTAATATATTAATGAAATTGTTTACCTTAAAGAACCATTGTATTGAAGAAAAATAAAAATATTAAAATGATATGAGCACGACGCGTTAACTGTCACTTGTTGTAACTATTCGTCTAAGAGCTAGTAATGGTTTCGACAATGAATTCGAATAAGCCAGTTTTTTTATATATCTTTATATTCTTCCAAACAGCGTGCGGGCTACCTGGCTGCCGTTAAACGTTGCGTTTATTAGTCCATAACGCACCTTTACAGGCAAAAATATAGATTTTTATATAATTTAGAACATTTTGTTTTTCACTAACTTTGAAACGTTACTAAAACATGAAATTATTATTGCCAGAGATTTTTATTATTAACAATAAAGCGCCCGATGCCATTTTTTGTAAATAAAAAAAGTATGTTCAAACCATGTTAAGATAGCTGTAATTTTAATAATATTTTATTTAGACATAAAAGAGAGTAAATTAAAAATAATATGTATAGAATAACTTAGCTATAGCTATAGTGTAGTGCAACACTGGCTGTATCATAAAGACAGCAATAATTGTGGAAGTGCCTGTTATAGACGCATGTATTCAAGATGCCAACAGTCCCAAGTCATATGTCTATGTTTATCATTGTTTACAGTGAAATCTCAATACCATAATGGTTAATAAAATAAAATAATGGTTTGAAATAATTTATTTTATTTATAAAGAACATCATCGGGCACATTATTGTCAATAACAAAATTGTTCGGCAGTGATAAATTCATGTTTTGAATAGCGTTTAAAAG